>JAVJIF010009542.1:0-164988 GCA_038442645.1 Agave tequilana | reverse complement strand
CACACACACACACTATATTTTCGTGGAAGTGAAAGTGAACGTTACGTTAGCTACTTATAGACTATACACGGAGTGCCCAAAGCTCGTAAAGCAAGTTTGAATGTTAGATACACAGCTAGTGTGCATACGCGCGCGCACGTTCATGTATGTGTGTATGGTTGTGTGTGTGTGGTTGTTTGCCTGTGAGCGTCTCTGTGTCTCTTTGGAGATCTAGAAAGGAGATGAAGGTGCGCTACCTACAAATTAAGGGGCTGTTTGTTTCATCTTAGGAGTGTAACTAACTCTCATGTGTTGATATGAATCTGTTTTGATAGAATAGCTGTCGATTTCCTAGAGTGCCTCTTTGTCAAGAGACACTTGTTGTGACCTCAAGAGAGGCCGAAAAATATCCACTACAGTAATGCAATTATAATTCAACCTTTCTGGATTTAATCTAACTCGATCATGTCTGTATGAGTCTCATAAAGCGTGCTCTTGAGTTTGATTTGTCAGCGGAGCTTGAATGGTCCGAATCCATCGAAGAGACGTGACAAAATTCTTTTGGAGAGATTGGTGCCCCACATAGTTGAGAGCAGAGTGTTGACACATCTCCTTTTTTTTTTTCGGGTTTTTTTTGTGATTGTTAAGAAACCATTTGGCTGGCTTTACAGTGTACTAAAACAAATTAGAAAAGTTGCACATTTAAAAGAAAATAAAAAACAACCAGTACCGTTCAAAACTTCCAAATCAAAGTCGTGGAAAAACAGTCTGTGCAATTATAGTCCATTCATTTTTATTTTTTTTTTCTATGTATAGTTTGCGCATCATTTCAGCTGACTTAAACAAGTAATTAATAAAGATTTGCATAGAGAAAGAAAAATGAAGTAAAGAGCAGAAAAGAGCTCGACGCTCGTCTTGGCAGAACACAAATGATAATTCTGCACAATTGTTCTCCTATAAAACTCCAAATATCATTTGTGTTCACAGTGTGAAATAGTTTGGAATTGCACATTTTTAGAAGCTGTAAAGTTAGTTGGATGTGAGAGCACATGGGGTGTATCTAATTGGCAATAAAGTTTTGTTGTTAGGGTGCATTGGAAAGTTCATTCTCTACTGGCCTTATAGTTTGTTTTCTTGCTGGATTCCAAAAGGGAAAGCCAGCTAGATCCCCCCCCACCCCCATTCTTTTTGATGCACCAGCTAGTGTACGCATTTTGCTGCTTCTGATTTTTTTTCTTTTTTCTTTTTTTTTTTTAGTTTCACTGGTAACAGCACAATAGGGAATTAGTCTACCTACCTACTTAGCCAAAAAATGACTAACGAATAATGTTCTCTCTTGAATTCCTAAAAATGATTATTAGCGAAGGTTTGGCTGTCTATATGGAACCCTAGTATTATAGCTCACCGTGCTGGATCAATTTTTTATTTTTTTTGTAATCAGACATTAAAAAAAACAAATAAAAAGAGCAGAGGTCACGTGTTTTGAATACTTTTTGTCCATCCATCAAGCGGCGCAAAATGGACGGTCAAAAATAGTGAGTTAGTTAGATACATATCTTTAGACATACAAATTCTCGCTCGGTCGCTCCGGTAATTTGATCATGATCTAAACATTAAAAATCCTTACAACCAATTTTTGTTAGGTTTCAATGTTATATACCATTAAACTAATCAATTCATTATTTAGGCCTTCTGTTTTTTCCCTACTTGATGTATGGGTAAAAAATATTTAAAATACTTAAATTTACGTTTATATGTACTTGAAATAATATAGATCAACTTCAATGGAATAGATCTTGTATTCGAATATCATAGGTTTGTATTTGAGTGGGAAGGATTCGGTCTCGAATCCTTCCAGAGTGAGACAAGTCTCTCTCTCTCTATACACACACACACACATACATACAGAATTATGTATATCAGCCGACGGCTGAGAGTCTCTCTCAGTCTGTGGTGACGTGGCACATTATTAACCATATTAGGAAGGACGACCCGCCTATTGAAACAGTTGAATTACTAAATGTCCCTGCGGTAAAAGATAGTGGATCTGTATAGTTTATTATTTTTTTATATTTCTGACGTTAGTCAATATTGTTACAATTATTTTATAACTGCGACCAAAATACGACCAACTGAATATGAATTGTGTCTCTTCAAGTGCAACTTAATCAAATTACGAAACAAATTTGAATGTTTCTTTATTAAATCTTTTTTTTTGCTAGGTTTTATATATTTTAGGAATGCGCCTAAGCTCGCAGTGGTCAATAAAATAATTTCTCAATAGTTTTAAAAAAAATTTACGCAGATATTATATATTTTAGGAACGCGCCTAAGATTATAGTGGTCAATAAAATAATTTCTAAGTAGTTTAAAAGCACCCTTTGTCGCAGTCTACAATTATAAATTATTATTATTTTTTTTTACATATTGCATGCGAATAAGGACTGCGACTATGATCGCAGTGCTTAACGACAGCATGTCGTGGATGATTTTTTGCTAGATTAAATGTAATAACTGTGACTAAGAATTGATACTATAGTCGTAGTTTACGTATTATTTTATATATTTGTTCTTCACTGTGACTGTTGTCTCAGCCGCTCATAAACTTTTTTTTTTACATATTGCATGTGATCAAGGACTGCGACTATGGTCGCAGTGTTGAAGGACAGCAGTCGCAGTTTTATAATTTGTGATATACAGTGAAATATACTGATTTGTGAGGATTGCGATTATGTTCGCAATATCATCTGTTATATAGTTTAATTTTGGACTGCGACCATGGTCGCTGTTATTAACTTTATTGAATGCAAAGCGATTAAACTATTTATGACTGGACAGCGACCGTGGTCGCAGTTTCATAAGTAATTATTATCTGAGTACTGCGACCATTATCGCAGATAAGATGCAGAAATAATAACTATACGGCATACTTTATATGTATTTTAAAAAGATGAAAGATTATTTTACAAATAGAAGTAAATTTTATTTATAACATAATATGGTCAGAAAGAGACCTTACAAAAAAGTGCATTATATTGAATGCAAAGCGATTAAACTATTTATGACTGAACAGCGACCGTGGTCGCAGTTTCATATATAATTATTATCTAAGTATTGCGACCATTATCGCAGATAAGATGCAGAAATAATAACTATACGGCATACTTTATATGTATTTTAAAAAATGAAAGATTATTTTATAGATAGAAGTAAATTTTATTTATGACATAATATGATCAGAAAGAGACCTTACAAAAAAAATGCATTAAAAGCTCTTAAAAGAAGACAAAATAACGTTGAATATCAGAAGATCAGGAAATCCTAATCCTCGTCGTCATCACCATCATAAGCAGATTCGTCGTCTTCATTCTCCTCGTCTCCCTGTTCATCACTTATTTCCTCATCTTCTCCCTCATCGTCCGGCTCGCAGTACTCCTCAGTTTCTTCCTCTTTTTGAGGGTGCTTTGGTTCATCGATAAATTCCAAGAATGAATTGTCTCTATGAAGCTATTCTTCCGATCCGTGTCGAGAAAAACATGTAAAAGATATGCTGAAAGAAAGCGAGCCTCCAACATCAGAAGACATGCTTTCATCAAGCATATCTCTGTAAAGTGGCAGAGGAATAAGTTCCTCCTCACTAAGCCCCATGAAAACTTCATGATCCTTATGAAGAGGAGGATCAGATAAAATATTATTTGATGTAGTGAGATAGTCAAAAGGAGTAAAGTCCAGACTGCTATCAGATTCACTAGAATACTCTGAAGAAAGAGAACCGGTGGGAGAATGATTGAAGTTGAAATTTGATTGTTCAGATGAAGAAGATGGGGAAGACATTATTTTCTGGAAGTTTGAAATCAAATTGAAAATGAAGAGCACAAATATCGTTTTTAGATATGAGATAATATATTAGTTACAAGCACTATAAAAAGGTAAATAATGTGAACAACATGAATAGTAATAATAATTGTTATAGGTGACGGTGAGTATTCGAAGAAGTGGTAAAAAGAAATTAAATATTTAATTGAAACAGTTATGGCGGGAGAATCCGAAGAGTTCCTTTTTTTCAGAGATTTATTATGTGAGCTATAAACTAACTTTTTATAAAATATTTTTCCTATATATTTAGATTACGTATGATGCACATCTTTCCTTTATCGAGATTAATATTAGTGCATCTCATTTTTCGAGACTGTTGTTGTATCACAGTAGATATAATATTAATTACTTCAATTAATTTAGAGTAATTAATATAGTATTTTATAAGATGTGGTATACGCGGACTGATCTCACGGTTGCAGGGCTAATCTACTTTGAAAAACGATAAAATTCTGTTACATAAGGCATGCGAAAAAAGACAGCAACTGTGCTCGCAGTGCTGAACGATAGCATGTTTCGTCTATTATTTCTATGCGAATAAGGAATGCGACTAGGATCGCAGTGGTCATATAAAATTGAAAGTTATATATATTAAGTCTGCAACCATGGTCGCAGTGATCGAAAATTTTGTACTATGACTGCAACTATGGTCGTAGACTTTGAAAACGATCAAAATTCTGTTACATGAGGCATGCGGAAAATTACAGCGACTGTGGTCGCAGTGCTGAACGATAGCATGTTTCGTCAGTTATTTTTATACGAATAAGGAATGCAACTAAAGTCGCAGTCGTGATATAAAATTGAAAAGTTATATATATTAAGTTTGCGACCATGGTCGTAGTGATCGAAAATTTTGTACTATGACTACGACTATGATCACAGATTTTGAAAAACGATCAAAATTCTGTTACATAAGCCATGCGAAAAAAGACAGTGACTGTGGTCGCAGTGCTGAACGATAGCATGTTTCGTCTGTTATTTCTATGCAAATAAGGAATGCGACTAGGGTCGCAGTCGTGATATAAAATTGAAAGTTATATATATTTTTTTGATTATAATTTTGAATGTATGTGTACTGCGACCTGGATCCAATTTATAATATACATTAAGAATAAAGCAATTTTTTAGTATCTTGACCGATCATAGCGCAGTTTATTTTAAAATTGGATGGAATATTATCCAACCAATCTGCAAATATTGTGACAGTTACGGAAATATCTGATTTATAAAATATCTGCAAAATTATTAACCATTGTATTTCATTATTTTTTTACACTGTACATTTGTAATAGAAAAAATAATATACGGCTGCCCCACATTAAATTTCATTTTTTCTATTCATTTCAGTTTCTTTTATTAAACCTATATGAATTGAAAATAACACGAAATAAAATAATAAAAAATTATATAAAAATAACAGTTTTTTTATGTTTTACGCATTTTTTTACTTTTCACTGCTGCTATTTATTTCTCATTATTTTGATTCATTTTTTCCATTATAATTTCGATGTAGTAGAATTAGGAATTTTATAACTGTAGATATATTCAACAGAAAATTCTCTGTAAATTACAAATATTTTAGGAAAAATTTTGCTGTGGATGAGTTTTTGCTAGTTTAAAAGTAAAAGGGGGTTTTGGTCAATTTGATTGACGATTCTTTAAGCGGGATTTTTTAAATTTTTTTGGCGTCTATACTCTGCAACCGATATGTGACATATATTCAACCACGTCACCACTGACTGTGAAACTCTCTCAGCTGTCGGCTGAGGTACAGTAACCCCATAAATATATATACACACACACACTCGTGTCGTCCAAATGGATTTCACCTCGAATCCTTTCCACTCAAATTCAACCCTCCAACATTCGAATATAAGATCCACTCCATTAAAGATGACCTATATTATTTCAAGTATTTATAAACCAAAAATCAAATGTTTTGAATACTTTTTGCTCATCCATCAAGCGGCAGAAAATGGACAGCCAAAAGTAGTGAGTTGGTTAGATCTATGTCTTTAGACATATAAATTCTCGATCCGGCCATTTCCTTATGATCTAAACATTTAAAAACCCCTACAAACTAATTTTTGTTAGGTTTCAAATGTTCTACACCGTTAAATAAACCCAACTAACTATTTAGACCGCCTGTTTTTCTCCTACTTGATGCATGAACAAAAAGTATTCAACACAATTGGTTTTTAGTTTATGGATACTTGAAATGATATAGATCAATTTCAACGGAGTGAATTTTACATTCGAATATCAGATGGTTGAATTTGAGTTGGGAGGAATCAGGGTCAAATCCTTTGGAAGGACACAAGTCTCTCTCTGTATGCACATATATGAAATTTGACTCATTGGATAATGAACATGAAATACTGTGTCTTTTCGTTTTAGTTTGAAAAGAATCTAAATAAAAATACTTCATTCTATAACCTCCTAAGACAGAAAATAATGTCTTGATTTTTGAGCTATAGTTCACTTAGCTATCTAAGCTAATAAATTGAAAAATAAACGATAAACTAATTCACGCGGAGAAAGAGAAAGTTTAGGTCTATTTTTTCTTTTTTTTTTAGATCTTTCTCATATATACTCTTCAAATCTTTCATAATTTCTAAAATATTCTTCAAATCTTTATAATAAGAGTTACTCTCTAAATTCTTTCAAAAATTCAAAATTACTAAACAGAAAAACTTGCTATGATGCGGGTCTTTGAATACTGCATTTTATTCCATTACAACTCCACTCTTAGAGTTCATAAACTTTCATTTTAAATATGCGTCCATTTGCTCGTGCCAGAAATTTAGTGGGCATGTTGAATCTATAACTGGTGTTAGGTCTAATATTAGGATGATCGAAACATGTTAACAACGAATAGAACCAAATTGTAAACGCGGCGTATGCTGAAATTCATTTCTGTCAACATAAGTGCCAGGTTTTGATCGGAGAGGAACTTGGAGTGTTTGTTGAATTTTTGTTTCTAATGGAAGAGGTCAGACGTTATGTTTATATCACCTGCTAAACAAAATTACAGGAACTCCTTTCTATTTCTTCGAACCAGGGATATGAGTTTTTTTCCCTTCCACCCGAAATTTCTAGACTGTTTTTGATCGGGCATGTTTTTTAAGAATGTGCGATTGAAAGATTTAAATTTTAAAATTTTCAATTTTATATTTACATTGTGAATAATAAAAATAAGAATGTGAAATTAAAATAAAAAATGTTATTTTTCTTTAAAGAAAAAAAATAAAAGTATTATTCCATACTTCATATTAAAAATAATAAAATAGTATTGAAATTTAAAATAGGATAATAATTTGTGATAATTTTTTTAAAAAAAAGTACACTGATATTTCCGGAGGAGTAACATTCAGTTTCCCTCTTCGTTCAGAAAATTGTCCTCTTTCGGAGGGTGGTGTCTTGTCTTGAACGTGCTCCATCACACTTTTCAATTTGCTGCAGAAAATATGTGGAATTCTTTCTCTTTTGTTTTCATTTTGTCATGCCTGTTAGTTTTAGTTGGCTAGGCATTTTTTGTTCATCAACTACTCATAAGTCATAATCTTGTGATTTTCAAGTACTAACTAAAAACATCAGTTCAGGAGATCCTAGTTTCAAATTTTCAAACATTATATTCCCAATGTAAATATGTTTATTTCTCTCCTGAGATTGCTTGACTCATTATGTCTTTTCTAGCATGTAGATGTAAGTGATTCAGCTGTCAAATTGACATAATGAGTACTCTTTTGGCACATTACGAATTTATTTTTCCGACATCTCTCTCTTGTCTGAAAATAGTTAGGTTTCATGAAGCAAAATACGCAAGAAGACCAAACACAGGAGCAAAAGAAAAGAACTCCCAAATTCAATGCATCTTTATTATTCACTGAAGTAAAACTAAGAACAAACAGAAGACAATAATAATAATAAAGAAAAGAGGTAGCTTTCTGATCACATCTTCTTCTGATCACAATTTTAAAAAAGTCAGTCATCTGCAATAAAGAACCAAACACACAGCAAATATAGGAACGGGGAGAAATTAACGCAGTCAGTCAAGAATCCAATGCAAACAAAGAGCGAGCGAGCGCATATACCTTAAAGGGATTGAGATTGAGAGCTAGGTCTGGCTCCTCCTCTGCTCTCCTCCCAGGACTTACTACCAACACAAGAAAAAACCCATTTTTAAGTAAAGAGAAACAAAGAAGAGAGAAAGGAGAAAACTTTTGAGACTTCAAGTTGAAGGGCATTGATCCAAGAAGTAGAGGCTCCTCCTCAAGTGGGCAATGAGGTGAGCAGGGATGGGGATCCCTGAGTCCATGTAGTTGAAGATGAAGCTTTGGCGCTGAAGCTCCTTGAGTTGGGTCTCTGTGAATGGATGGTCTACCATCATCATCATCATCATCTTCTCTGCTAGCAGCAACGAAGCCGAAGCCACGGGGGTAGGGTGTGGGTGTGGGTGGCGGGTGGCGGGGCGGGGCGGGGTGCGCAATAGAAATAGAAATGAGAGAGAGGAAAGGAGCAGCACTGGCTTATGTTAAGGTATTGATTGAAATAATTGTACATGAGCCACTTCAGTTGAAGTCAGGGATGTCAACTGGGCCGAGCCGCGTCGGTAACACGCATGGGCACGGGCTCGGCTTGATCAGAGTTGTACCCGGCTCGAGTTCGGCTCCCCAGTTGGCCGGACTCAGGTTTGGGTAAAGCGACCCATCGCCCAGGTGGGTCGTACCCGACCGGGCCCAACAACTACTCCACAGCCCCTCCACCTCCGTCGCTAGTCACCCTTTCAATGCCTCGGGAAATAAAATGTCAAAAAATTTGTAAATTATCAGGTTCAAATTTAGAACATCAAGTGTGAGTGAGACAAGTCTAATAACTAATCACACCACCCAACACTTGTGTAAATAGTATAGAGAAAAATAAATTTAGTGTGTGTTATAAATTTTATATTTTTCTTTTAAATAACATGGCCGGGTCCGGTACAGGTCTAGCCCGACCGGGTCGCAAATCGGACCCGAGTCCCCAAAGGGTCGGCCGGCCAATACTTGACATGCGGGATGGGTGCGGCACCACCCGTCCTCTTGGCCCGTCATGGCCGGGCCGGCCCCCTTTGACACCCCGTCAACTTAATATAGTAGTTGTAATATTAATTATTTCTTTTGTCCAGATGAAGGGCCTGTTTGTTTCGTTGCAAAACGTCGCAAGTCGTAAGTCGTAAAATGAGAATGGAAAAAATGAACTGTAGCAGAGAAAATATATGTGTTTTTACGGTATTTGGTTGATAAAGTGAAGTGTAAATGGAAAAGTATATTGTGTTTTACGGTGTTTGGTTGATAAAGTGAAAGTGTAAATGGTAAAGTATATTGTGTTTTACGGTGTTTGGTTGGTAATGTAAAAGTGTAAGTAGAAAAGTTGACCACAAAATTAACTGTAGCAGTGATTTAAATATTATAAATACTATTAAATTAAATCTACTATTGCAAATTAAATTGTATTAATAAATTTGAGATAAAAAATTAATAATCTTAATATTTTATTTATAACAATAATATTAATAAAATATTAGTATAAATAGTAAAATATTACTAAAATATTAACTAAATAAATAATATAAAATTTTAAGAAAATCTAAAGAACATTAATAAAATTTTAAGAATACTAATAAAATATAAATATTAAAAAATCTTACAAAAATAATAAAATATAGTTATAATATTATAATATTAAAATATTTGAAAATTGTAATATAAATTTATTATAATATTATTGTAATATTATAGAAATATAAATTAACAAAGTAAAATATAATTATAATTTAATAATAAATTATCATTATAGTATTATTATACTGAATTATTATTACAATATTAACATAATAAAATATTAATATAATAATAAATATATTATGATATTAATAAAGTAATTTTTTATATTAAAAAATAAATAATTAAATATGTAGTAAAGTATAGTATTGTTATATTAATAAAATATTAACTCTAAATAAAATAATAAAAAATGGAATAAGTATAATAAAATAATAAAGTATTAAATAAAATATTAAATAAAATATTAAATTAAAATATTAAATATTAAATATTAAAACAATATTAAAAACAATAAAAAAATTAAAGATTAAAAATATAAATAATTAAATAATTAAATAAGAAATTGAACACTATTTAAAATATTAAATATTTAATAATATTAAATTATATATTGATTATCAAGTAACTGTTTTGAACTATAAGTGTACTACAAGTGAGAGTTACATGACCACAAAATTAACTGTAGCAACTGCAAGTGGGAAAATATGAGTGTAAAAGTGAGATTTACTTGATCACAAATTTAACTGTAGCAACTGTAAGTGGGAAAAGAAGAGTTGCATTTTGCAACTTATTTTTCAGCGAAACAAACAACGAAAAATGGAAAAGAAGTTTTACAACTTGCGTTTTACGGCGTTTTGCGGCGAAACAAACACGCCCGAAGTGTCATTCAGTCGGGGAGGCACTCTGAGAAAAAAAAGATCGGTCTTGTTGCCGGAAAAGATCATTGTTCAATTTATTCTGAAGATTCAAGCAAACAATAATGTGTGTAAATAAAATAAAAAAAAAATATCGTGCATTGATGGGATGAAATGTGCTCTCTGTCTCTCTTTAACTGTCATACATTGCCTTTGGTCAATTCTGTCTCAAAAACTAATGAATTTAATTTTATTAGTGAGGCCATTAATATACTTGGTAAAAGAAATAATAGTCAAATGAGGAGTGCACTTGTCAATTGGGCCTGTTTGGTTAAGGGTGGAAGTGAGGAAGCAAGGAAGTGAGGAAATGGTATTAGTTTCATTTGGAACTGGGAATTGGTTAGTAAGTATTCGGTGTTTGGATGTTGTTGGGAAGTGTGATTTGGAAAATGTTATGTCTTTTCCGGTGTTTGGATGGTAATGGAAAGTGAAAGTAGAAAAGTTAACCACAAAGTTGACCGCAAAATAATATTAAAATAAAAATTAATTAAGAAAAATAAAAAATGGATTGTAATTAGAATGCAAGTCAGATTTACATGACCAAAATATTAACTGTTTTATGCTACAACTTATTATAAATGAGATTTACATGACCACAAAATTAACTGTAGCACTCTGGAAGTGAGGAAATGGTTGTGTAAAAGAGAGAAGAAAAAAGGAAAAGGAGTTTTCTTATTTTTCTTTTCCGGTGTTTGGATAGATAAGGAAGTGAGCAATTATACTTCCCCATTTCCTTACTTCCGCCCACTTCCTTGCAACCAAACACACCCAATAAGGAAGTGCATTTATGCATATTACACTATTCTCATGCTAGGGGTGTGATGTGGCGTTTTTGTGGGTTTTTCCTTTTTTTTTTTGGGTTGCGGGGCCGGACAATAGTGACGTCGGGAACACTTGTTATTTGGTTACTTTCTCGTTTGGATAATGGTACCCGTAGGCCATGTCCGGATGGGTTCGACTGGAGTGCGGGCTCCAGTATGAACTGCCAGTGGTATGGGACACTGGAAGAGAGTAATTAAAATATCAGGTGGTACTGATTGCTACTATTGTATAAATCACATGACATGCCTAATACATGGTTACTACTTGTTACTGTTCTGTACCTGATACATGTTTATTAATTACTGTTCCTGATTATTGATCTGATATCATATTACATGTATACTTGTTTCTTTACCTGGTACACGTTACATTTTCTGTGGTGGCATTCTATTCATGTATATGAGCATATATTCTATTCGCTATATACCTTGCATACATCATTACTGTCTATGCATCACACCGTATACTGGTTAGGTAGCATATGCCCATCTGCATGTTCACTGTTATCACATCACCACTGTTATCACATCACCACTAGCATGTAGATTCGTCACCACTAGATAACATTATATATATATAAACTGGATACGATTAGAGACATGATCTGATGATAACCGATTAGGTAGTAATGATAATATAAGATGGCATGTCTGTATATTTTTACTGTTTATGATATGCTTATTATATGGTATGCACCATCATGTATCTATAGTAGTATCATGCTTGTAGTACTTTAGTATATATTACTGCTTCTTCATTTTACCACTCACTAGTGGGCTGCTTTTTGTCTGACAACAGCAGCAGCGGCAGCAGGTAATGGCAGTGCTCAGGTTGACAGAGAGCTCTCACTCTCTTCTCTCTCTCACACACTATGCTGCTGTTCTCTGCTGCATCACTGCAGCCCTTGTCCATTGACTTGTCTCCAGTCCAGAAACCCACAGGCAAAAGGGCTGCCAACATAGATTAAAGTCTACCATCAGCAAGGGGGGGCCTCTTCAACTCTCCTGACTCCTCACTTCCTCCTGCTTTCTGTATTTTCTCTCTTGTTTTGGGGAAGCTTTTGTCTTCTTTCACATGGTGTCTAGTTTCTCCTTGTGCCTGTTTGGCGAGTCAGTTTTTTTTTTTTTTTTGGGATCCAGACAGAAGACTGCAAGAGAAAAAAATAGGCCCAGTTCACTTTTATTTGGAAACCTGTTTGCAGCCCAAGAAAATCGGGCTAAGAAATCAAGTTGGACTCCACATACAAATCAGCAACCAATAAAATACATCCCAACAAAAAAAACAGTGGGGCCCACAAATGGGCAGAAATTCTACTTTTTTAGCCCAAAATGGATGGAAAATTGACAGACGGTTTTTCGGTGGGCCCCCACATATTTCAGTTTTTCTTTCCCAGCCAAAACAAACAACGCCAAGAAACAAGCCGTGGGGCCTGTAAAATCATAGAAAAGAGTCACTTTCTGGACTGTTGTTCACCAACCAAACATACTTGTTCACAGTGGGGCTGTTTGGTTGCAAGGAAGTGGGCGGAAGTAAGGAAATAGGGAAGTGTAATTGCTCACTTCCCTATCTATCCAAACACCGGAAAAGAAAATAAGAAAGCCTCTTTTCCTTTTATCTTTTCTCTTTTACACAACCATTTCCTCACTTCCAGAGTGCTACAGTTAATTTTGTGGTCATGTAAATCACATTTGTAATAAATTGTAGCACAAAACAGTTAATTTTTTGACCATGTAAATCTCACTTGCATTCTAATTATAATCTATTTTTTATTTTTCTTAATTAATTTTATTTTAATATTATTTTACGGTCAACTTTGTGGTCAACTTTTCCACTTCAACTTTCACATTACCATCCAAACACCAGAGAAGACAAAATATTTTCCAAACCACACTTCCCAACAACATCCAAACACCGAAAAAATTACTAACCAATTCTCAAGTTCCAAAGGAAATTATTACTACTTCCTCAATTCCTCACTTCCTCACTTCCACCCTTAACCAAACAGGCCCAGTGGGTTCAATGTTTTCTTAATTGGTTAAATACAGGTTATATCCTAATTTGTGATAAAAATGCTAATTGGTAAATTTAAAATTGCCAGCTCAGAGTGACTTTTGTTTCAGATTAATTGTAAATTATTGTTTGTTTTTGGAGAAAGAACTTGGAAATCTTGGAAGAGGGTCTGACACAAGGCAAAAAATGAGGGTGTTTTTTCTCTTTTTTCTTTTCTGAGCGAGAATGTCTCAGATTTGAAAACCCCTGGCGATATTGTTAGATAATTAACTTTTAGAGAAAAGAGATACAATATTTATTAATTATTACAATAGTCTTTATTGTTAAGCAAAGTTCCTTAGAAAAAAGAAAAGAAATTAAAATACGAGAAACCTAGGAGCCAAGAGCAATCGAAAAGATGAGATTAGTATTTCTAGTTTTGGTCAAAAGCAGAGTGTAGTAGAGCAACGGTCGGTATCCGAGGAGGTATCAGTAACCTTCAAACAATGTGTCAGAAAGTGTCGTTACAACTTTTTAACTTCAAAGTGCAAAGAGTTTCGTCCCAACCATGTAATCCAAATGATGGCCACATTGGCACAGGCCTAGTCACAACGAGTTATCAATGTAAAAGGGACGAGAAGCAATTTCCCAGAGGAGATGTTGTTAGGGAGTTACATAGGTTTCTACAGGGAAACACGATGGACCTTAAACAGAAGATGAGCACCACTCTGACCTCAAAACTTAAGCTGATAGGCCCTGCTCTCAACTTTCTATTTAACTCTATCATTTTTCTATTCACTTTTCAATGTAAGATTATATTCGTACATGAATGCCCAACAATCTTCTTCTTCATGTATGAATATACCTTAATTATCATCCATGAGAATCTTATTCCATCGTGCGAATATACGTCAATTATCATTCCGTGATAATCTTGGTCCATCGTGTGAATATACGTCAATTATCATCTACGAGAAATTTGGGCCTTCGAGAGAGCTCAAGCATTTGTGAGGATCTCATCGTGAGTGCACCGACCTTTATCTCAACAACATGCTACAGCTTGGACTTTGATATCATTGTTGGGGGAGTTACACGAGGCCTCCACGGAGGACCATGATGAGCCTTTGATAAAGAATGAACACCAATTTGATTAAAAAAAATTTTAAGTTGATAGGTTTTATTCTCAACTTTTTATTTAACTCCATCACTTTTTTATTCACTTTTCAATGTAAAAACATATTTACATATGAATACCCAACAAGTGTGGCACTGAACAATTAACATACATGTTTGAGATAGCATTCGAGTAAGAACGGCGTAACAAGAAATAAATACGGCGTTTCTTAAAATACTGTTCAAGCCCGACAGTAATTTTGCCTCAAGTGAAATAGTTGCCTTCCGAATGACATAAGCAGCTAGATCTTTAGTAGTGTTAAGCAATTGATGGCCAGAGACAATGAAGGAGCAATTGGAGTTGCAATGAAATTTTGGGTGTTATTATTAGAGAAACTCAGAGAGACTTGTGTTCTTGAAGGTGTTTTATCTAACAAGTAAAGGCTAGACTGACAACCAGAACGTCTCGGACAACAAATCGCCAACAAAAAGACATGCGTTTCTTTGACAACGAGTTATACGAGCGGGCAGATGATTAAAAAAAATTCCTAAAGAATTTGTCAAATATATAGAAGACAAAAGAAAAGGGTAAGAGTAACTGATAAAGATAAACAAATGAGAGGCTTTGGGTTTCTTGTTTTCTCGAAGAAGATAGCATGGATAACGTTACACTTTCCAATTCCGTCTTCTCGGTCCGTTACCATTGAGTCAGGTGCCAGTGACCGTTTCGGATTTTAGTAACTCCAATAAATGCTCTAACTGGTATCATACATTACTGAGCAAATCTTGAAACTATTAATTCGCACCAGGACACAAAGTCCTCGACTGGAGGCCCATGGTCAAAGTCAAGAAGATCCAATTGGCAATAACAAGCGAATCTAATTTGGTAAGATCCCTCAATCGGGTCCCAGACCCGACCCGGTTGTAAGGATCAACGCCGGGTCCCAATTCTCGGATCTAAAAATTGGAATAAACGCTCCTTCACTTTGCTGTTTGCTGTTTGGAGAAATACAGCAAATCTTCGAGTTCACGTGCTCCCTCTGTGGGGCCCAGTGTCGGCTATTTTGGAAAGAAGTCTGGCCCTTTAGGAAACCAGTTACCTCACAATGAATTTTGGACAACCTTTCGATCCGCCGTCCAAAAGTAAACAAACGGTAGATGTTGTGTAACGCAAACAATTCCTATGCGTAGATTGGGCCCAGTGAGTATTTTGGACCACATGTGGGGCCCAAATCTCGTGAGTGGGTGAATCTCGGTGCCACGTAGTGGGTGTTTTTCATAATTGTTTTTTCTTTATTTCTCGTCCGAGCAATTGTTCATTTCTTCACAATACACCCCGTGTCTCCCCAAAGTTCCTCTCTTTCCTTTTTCTCTCATCGAAATCCTTGAGATAGTGGAAGAAAAATTAGATAATTCATCCCAAATTCCCTCGAAATTGCTTCTTTTGGTATGATCTCGAGGGCCGGAAGAGGGAGAAGACGAAGATTCGCTCAAATTTTCTGAAAATTTTGTTCCCAAATTGGCGAGAGGACAGTAGAAAGATCGCGTCAGCCCCAGAATCAGCAGCTGGATGCGTTCAGATTGAAAAAGTTGGTATCTTTTCGAATAATTTCTCTTTTCTCGCCTCTTTTCTCCCTGTCTGTTTCTCGGGCTTGGATTAGGAAATGTTTTGCTATTAGGATTTGGAGATCAGGGAGTTATCAGTAAAGATGGTGTTTTTAAAGTTTTCGAATTTTTAAGAGTTTGGATCGGGATGAGAATGTTGTGAGTTGGGGTTTTCATGCGGAATTCTGTTGTATGGCAATGGCTGCGTTAATTATTCCCATTTTGTTCTGAATGTTTTGAGTTATGGCCTTTAGGTTGTGTGTTGAAATGTTATAATATTTATGTGACAAGGGCGTGATATTTGAGGAATTACTTGAATTTTTTACTTTAGGGCAGCTTGAAATTATCAGGATTAAAATGTTGGTCCTAGTTGTATGGTCTGTATTGAAATGTTTTAAATTTATGTGATTTGCGTTTGAAATTGGAATGGGTTGGAATTAGGTTTTGGGAAAAAAATTGATTTTCTTCCTTTGCACCTATCTTTTAACAGCTGGCTTTTGGTTTTAGGGCAGTTTTGGAATCATCTGGATTTTCTCTCTGGAACTAGGGATTGATATGGCAGGTGATCGTTGAAGGCAGTGGTGGATGGTGATGGAGAATTTGAAGAAAAAGCAGTGTTAGAGGATGAGCCTGATGAATTGGAACTAGATTTAACATTGGGAAGATAGGGTTGGACTGGGGGATCGTCTTCAAGTGTTGGGGTGGGAATGGAGGGATGGCTCTCTCCATATGATCTGACTGTCGGGAGCTCGAGATTATTTGAGGATTTTTCTGTTAGGCGTGGGCAAGGAAATGATTTAGGGGCAGATTTTGAGGCTGGTACCGAAGAAACTTCTTCGCATTTGAAAGGTGTAGAGATTATAAGAGGCCTAAAGTTCTTGGCTTCCCACTGTGAGTTTTCTGCTTCTTACTTTCTAACAAAGACTTATCTTTTATTTTATTATATTATATTTTTTTACCCAATCTTTATCTTTCTCATCCATCGTATCCGTCTTCTCACACATGTATACATAATATTCAGTGAGATTCCCTATAATACAATTATTATTGTTGCATCCACAAGGTATCCGTATTACATGTTGATAGGGTTATGGCTCACGCTTATTGGATTGTGCAGAGCGTTGGCAAGTGCTCTTCTGACTTATTCTTTTGACTTGGTTCATGTTCATTTGAGAATTAAGTTCTTGGGTACAGTTGCTTTTAGCACCAATTGCATGTTTGGGTTGAGGTATGCTGGGATGTATAAAAACAAGCACTTAAGAAGTAACCTTTAGTTTTATAAGTTGGGAGTTTATATAGTGTGTGTAGTTTTCCTAATGAATGGCTCAACTCGAACATTATAAGTTAGGATATCTACCATTACTTAATTTTTTTTTTTTTTATTGTGCACAAAAATCATCCTCAATTTTTTTTTACCAATTGTGATAATCTCCTCAAGTTAGATAAAGCATTTTTATCTAGGGCCTATAGGTTGAGAGATTCCTTTCATTCCTCCCATCCCCCTTCAATCTTTCCCATCCCCACTCTCCCATCCAAAGAATACCCTCTTACCCAACCACCTACGCCCTGCCCGTTCGCACCATTCTGGAGATGTCTACGCGGGTTTATGTCCATCATGAAATTATGTTAATCCTTCAGAAATCACACCAAACAAGCATGAGTGCAGAAAGCTCAACTTAGAAATGTCTTAATTCTTCTTCTGAATTGGGCCCAAGAGATCACAACTCCAGGTAACTCAAAAAAAAGATATTTTTTTGGGATACTTCTACGACTGTTGCATCAATTCATGATCTCCAAACTTCTGACCACCCTTTTTTGAGCACCATTACCATTAAAACTGGCATTAAGGTGATGGTAGTGGAAGAAAAGCCAAAATGGAACTGAGCAGGTTTGAGGTGCTCACAAACATTTGGTGTAACTTCAATTACTTGATCAGTTTCCTGGTATATTGGGGCCATAATGGTGCAAAACTCTAAATCAAGAAAGTTCTGTAGCAAGGAATACCGAATTATGAATTGTTATCAGCCTATTGAACACCTATAGTTTGAGTTGGTTCTAAATTTCAGGCCAGAAATTTATGACGAGAAGGGGGATTGCCATCTGGTGTGATTTCATTTCCCCAATCACTCTAGAAAGAAAATAGTCTACTTTTTCATGTTTAAGTTTATCCTTCTTTATAGAATACATTGGCTTGAGGGGGGTAATGCCTTTTGGAAAGCATGGTTGGCTACTTTGCACGATTCATATATGATGCTGATATGAAGATGATTGTGCTACACGACTAATGTGAGTGTTGGGCTTGGCGGCATATTTCTATGCTCGGTTACAAGATTATCTCAAACTCCACAATATATCATATTTCTCAAGCAATATCACGGTTGATGGATATATGAGCATCACGCCCTTTTACCCCAGAAAACAACAAGAATTGCTTCTTAGTAATAGTTTTTGAAGGAATGATTCCTCAAGCCAGGAGTTGCTAAATTGGTATCCAACCAAATTCTCTGAAGTTGTCTTGACTGCTGAGAAATTGAAGGAAAGGGAAACAAATAGGAAAATAAAAGAGAGAAAAATGCAGCTTCATTGTGTTTCCATTGACAAAGGTGATCCATGCACTAATTTTCTTTTTATCTCCTTCATTTTCTGAGCATCAAGATGTAGCCTAGCCTTGATGTCACCAAGGAAAAACACATTTTCTTTTGTTGCTCTCTATATCTCTTCAAATTATCAAAATTTTATTGATTTCCTCAGAGTAAAACTGATAAAAAAAACACTGAGCCTGATTTTTTTATAAGGCCTTAAAGGTTACTATGGAAAATTTCAAAGATATGCTACATGATAGTTGTAATAAATAAATGAAATGAGGGAGATGGCATTTCAAAGCAAAACGGAAAATTATAATTGAATCATGGGAAATTGAGCATCATGTCCTGGTCTGAATCATCGTTGGGCTCGATAACTGAAGTACATAAGCAGTGAACAAGGAAAATGACTGTATATCATTTTGTAACTAAAGAAGCATAAATAACCAGAATCACCTAATATATCCCAACTAGGAAGCATGAAGACAGACATAACACACAACATGGCGATACTACAAATCTATAAAAAAATAAGATTCAGGACACAAAATCATGACTACATGATTGTTTGCGGCCGAGTTTGTGTCTTTATATAGCATACATCAAATTCCTGGTGATTAGGTCATGAAAAATAAAAATTAAACCTCAAGGATACAATTCTATAGCTTCTTGAGATGCACAATTATCTTGCACTTGATTGATTGTAACTTCATTGTGTATTCCTATGAGAGCTGTATTTGTTCAGGGGAGCTCCTCGTATGCATTATGAGTCTTGAACTTTTTGTGCTTTGCACTTCTATGATGTAAATGAAAATTAAAAATAGATTTTGATTAATTCGGAAATTATGATCTATCACCCACTCCCACAAATCAGCATGCAAGAGATTCAAAGCGCAATGCAAATTAACATGCAAAACAGAAAAAGGTTTAAATTGATTTCACTGAACTGTCCAACTCAATAGTCTAGTTGGCTTTTATAGGCCTCATATAAAAGGAATTCCCTCGATCAAATAGATGTGGGACTAAAAGCAACTACTAAATAAGGAAAAAAGCCTAACAATAAAGAAAATAGCTTAATAATAGGAGTTGCGCTTCCTGCGCACGTAAGTCCATGTTTCCAAACTGGATGGATTCCCATCAACTCTCCCCAGCGTCGAAAAATTCACCTCTGGAGAATAGCGACGGTGAAAGTCATGTAAAAGCTCTGGGTTGAGTTGCATAATCTCCTTGGCCCGCAACCAAGTGCAATCAGGCTGTCCACTCCAACGGACTAAATAGCGATAGTAGGGCGAGCAGTGGTAGACACTGTCTCACCTGTCAGAATACCCTCAATCTCCTCAGTGGGGGCCTCCTTAATGGTGGTGGTACTGGTGGTTGAATTGGGAACGGCTGAGAACTTCTTGAAGTCGATGCTGGCTCATTTGGTATGGCCGTTGGATAGGACACTGGAGTGTCGTAAAGAGTCAAGTCCTCGATGTTGACTACTGGGTTGATTCCAAGATTATGAGGGATGTCGAGCTCGTAAGCATTGGAACCTAACCTCCTCAATACCCTGTAATGACCCATATATGGGGCATCGAGTTTTTTCAAAGTTCCCGATGGGAACCTCTCTGGACTTCTAATCATCACCTCATCCCCAATAGCAAACTACTGCAATCTCTTATGTGAATCTTCAACAGACTTATAGTTATCGTTGTTAATAACAATTTGCCTTTTGATATGCTCATGCATCTCATGCAAATGTGCAAATGACTGAGCTAATGCACTGTCGGTCACCTATGGACAGGTAGGAGATCTACCACTTTCCTACTTCGGCCCCCTGTGATTACCTTAAAAGGACTTAACCCTGTAGACTTCTTGACCAAACTGTTATACACAGACTTAGCTATATGTAAGACCTCATCCCACGTAGTCATCCGCTTTCCTACTAAATATTAAAGCAAATCACCTAGACTACGGTTTACTAACTCAGTCTGATCGTCAGCTTGAGGATGGTATGTAGAGAATTTAAGCGCAGTCTCCATTTTCTTCCAAAGCGTTTGCCAAAAATGACTCGTGAAGCGGACATCCCTGTCAGAAACTATGGACTTGGGTAAGCCATGTAAGCGCATTATCTCTCTGAAAAATAGGTGAGCCACGTGCGAAGCATCTGCCATTTTGCTACAAGGTATGAAATGAACTATCTTCGAGAACCTATCAACAACCATAGTGATAGTCATGTTTCCTAAGTATGTGAGGTAGCCTTAAAATGAAATCTATACTGAGATGCTCCCAAGGTGCAAAGGGAATAGGCAAAGGTGTGTAAAGCCCTATTTTTGTTTCTTACCCTTGGCAACTTGACACACTTGGTAACGTGACAACTCTCGCAACATCACGCTTAACACTAGGCTAATAAAATCGATTCTCTACAAGGCAATGGTCTTGTCTCGGCCAAAGTGTCTGGCAATAGTCCCTGCATGCATTTCCTAAATCAAATGATCACGCAAAGAAGTGTCAGGAATGTATAGTTGAGAGCCCCTGAATAGGAACCCATCAACAATGGTGAAACCTTCCACTATAGTTGGTGGATCCCGAATCAATGAAATATAAATTTCACCAAAGTCCCGACAAGTAGGATATCTTGTACGACATTCAAAATCGATCACCTCTGCACTCAGTGCCTGTAACGTGCGAAGTCTCCTACTCAAAGCATCAACAACCTCGTTATCCACCCGGTGCGGTGTTTGAGTTCGAAGATGTACTCTTGGATGAACTCAAACCACTTGATGTGTCAGTGACTTACACGCTTCTGCGAGTTGATATAGCGAAGGGCTTGATGGTCCGAATACAGGATGATGTCAGCAGGTAGCAAATAGTGACGCCAATATTGCAAACTCTGCACTATAGCATACAACTCCCAATCATAAACATCATAGCGTTGTTTTGCCTCGTTTAATTTCTCGCTGAAGAAAGCGATAGGATGATTCTCTTAGCTCAACATACCATCTATGCCAACGTCAGAGGCGTCACAACCCACCTCAAATACTTTCAAAAAATCAAGAGGGCGAAGGACTGGGGCATTAGTCAACTTCTCCATGATTTCCTCTAAGGCCCTAGTAGCACCTCTAGTCCATTTGAACTTCCCGTTCTTAAGACATTCAGTAATTAGAGTCATAATGGTACTAAAATCTTTGACAAATCTTCTGTAAAAGTGGCTAAGCCGTGGAAGTTTCTAGCCTCATGAACTGAATTTGGAGCATGCCAGTCCCTGATGGCCTTAACTTTGTCAGGGTTGACTGCTACACCATCTCTAGATACGATGAACCCAAGGAAATGAATGACTGAACTAGAAATGCGTACTTCTTCAAGTTGACAAATAATTTCTCTTTACAGAGACTCTAGTACGCGTGTCAAATGAAGATTATGTTCTTCTTGGGTTCTACTAAAGATCAGGAATGTCGTCTAAATAGGCGACCACAAACTTCCCAAGAAAGGACGTAAAATTTTGGTCATGGCTCTCATGAACGTACTAGGTGCGTTCGATAATCCGAAATATGACCACCCACTCATATAACCCGTCATTGATCTTGAACGTGGTTTTTCACTCGTCCCCTCGTGAATACAAATCTGATGATATCCGCTACGAAGGTCCATCTTCGAAAAAATGTAGGCTCTGGCCATCATGTTTAATAAGTCGTCAAGTCTAGAATGAGGTACCTATACTTGATAGTGATCTGATTGATGGTCCGACTGTCCACACACATCTTCCACCTGCCATCCTTCTTAAGTTTGAGTAGTACGGGTAAGGCACATGGACTCAAGCTCTATAATAAAGCTCTTTCGCAACAACTCATCCACATGTCTCCTTAGCGCTGCGTGCTCAGTGGGGTTCATTCTGTAATGTGAAAGATTTAACAAATTAGACCATGGCACAAAGTCAATGGCATGTTCAATGTCACGCAAGAGAGGGAGTTCGTCAAGCAACTCAACGGGCATGATATCACTAAAATCAGAGATGATCTGATGAACTTTTAGAGGAATCTCAACTGGTGCGCTAGGACTCACCCAAGGCAATCAATAAATACACTACCTCTTCCTCCCTGCTTTCCCAGAGAAACTGAGATTTAATCACTAAATGAAGCAACTTCTTACTTTCATTGTCTGTGACAGTTCCCGCCTTGTTCTTCACTGCTGACTTGGGCTTGACATGTTTTAACATTATTTTCTTTCCATTGAATTTAAACTCGTAAATATTAGAATTACCAAAATTGATCACGTCCAAGTCATACAGTCATACAGCTATGGGCTAGCAACAAGATGCGTGCAATGTCCATGTTTAAAGCGTCACACCAAACTCGATCTTGATATTTAGACATGTGGATAAGCACCTGGCAACATTGGGTAATAGTTTGGGCCTTTTAATTAACCCACATTATGTTATATGGTGTGGATGGGGTTCAGCCTTGAGACCCATCTTCTCAATGACTGTCTTGGCGATGATATTGACACAACCGCCCCCATCAATCATCACCTTATAATTATTTCCTTTGGGTACAACTTAGGTGTAAAACACATTAGATCTCTGCCAATCATTGTCTCTACCTGGTGTGTGAAGGCACCTAACGACACACCCTCACATTAGACAACCTAACATTCTCATCTGTGTCACTAGTGCCCCCTCTAGCTCATATGCGTCCTCTAGATCACCTTCGTCCAAATCAACGTCCTCAATGAGAAGTCTCCTGGTTGGACACCGAGCAACGACATTACCATACTCATGACACCGAAAGCACTTCATCCTGAGGTAGTCTGTCTAGATGGCTTACCTATAACAAATTTATCCTTAGGGTCTTTAGTTGTGTTGATATTGGATTTGGTAGTGGTCTCAGGTGTACGCCTATATTGCTCCCCGGCTTTCGGAACGAATTTGCGTTCCTAAGAAGATTTAAGTGTGGCCTTTATATCTTGAACTAGCTGGCTGGCTGGCCCGTTCAAGGGTCTTTATAGTTTGGAGATTTCGGTCCTCAAGCTAGAACGAAACCTAGATATGGTTTAGTGGGGGTCTTCTTGTAACTCACAGCGCAAAGTTAGGTCATCAATGCAGTCGTGTAAGCTTGGACCGACATGCTTCCCTGACGAAGGCTGTTCCTATATGATTCCGAAAAGTATTTCGCTTTATGTTTGTACTTCATTTCATTCCAAGTCTATATGAGAACTCTATTCTTCGCGCAATCTCTATTTACCAAGGTCTAGTAAATTATAGCTGATCTTGTAAGTCACATCCTGGTTAGCCGGACTTTACGTTTCTCGGATACCTTATACCAGTCAAAATAGTAATTGATGTCAGCTAACCAATCACTAAAAACCTTAGGATCATTGACACCGTCGAATGTGGGTGGCTCTATCTTAATCTTACAGACAATTTCATCATCGTCATCTCTAGGTCTAGAGTTGCTCTCATCCCACGTCTCATCCTTGTGGTTCTCTCTATTTGGTTCGTGACCACCTGTTAGCTCCTCGTTAGATTTGTTCTCTAGCTTTTCTATCTTCAGTTGGTTATCTTGCATTTCAAGTTTAATGGATTGCACCTCCTTAAACAAAAGGTCAAATTTTTCCGTAATTGATTGAGCTTTTCTTCTATGTCTGGTTAGTTGGGATTACACCTCTTTATCACTATGCGGAGCATGCACCAATATGAAATACAAATGCAAGGCAATCAAACACATGAATGCACAATACCCCTAGTTGTCAACTAAATGCTTGCAACTAGATGAACAATTGAAAAGTCTCCTAATGGTTCTTAAAATGTAGTGAGTGGATCTTAAATGTGATATGCAGGCAATCAATAGATAAAGGCAAATAACAATTGCAACTACAACTATCAATCCACACAACTACGCAAGAGATATACAAGAAATAAGATATAATGTAAGGTTAGGTTAAAGCGTACCTAGAGATGCTTGAAGAAGCACCGATACTGAGTAGTGGCCCCAAACAAGGTCTTGTAAAGACTGTTCTACTGCTCAAAAACTGCGAAATCTCCCCAGTGGTTTCGGGACTCAGCTATGGATTCAACGCTTTGAATGAAACTCGAATCAGACTCCAAATGGGCCTGAAACGGGCGCCGAAGTTGTTTTGTATAGGAGCTGGACTGAAAGAGTTGAATCACTGAGTCCACTTGGTTCGAATTGTAGGTGGATCGTTGAGGCCGGGTTGACTCAGTAGAACTAGGTTGCTTTGTTGTGGCGGATTGGATTCGGGTCGGGTTTGGTTGGGTCCGACCCGCTCAGATCCAACTAACTTGAGTTGGGTTGTTGGTTAGTATCTGAACCCAAATCGTATCGGGTCTCAACGTCGGTTAGACCTGATAAGATCTGAACGGGCTCAGGATCAGTTGACGGTGGCAAAGCTCCGACGGTGACGTTGGATCACTATCGGCTGAGATCTGCTGAAGACGAAGGTCGTCACGAGGTTGCAGTGGTCGTGGTGAAGTTGCGGCTGCGGGGGAGGAACTGTGAAGGGACGGAGAAGGTTGCAGCGGCGAAGCTCTGATGCGGTGGTGGCGCTTCTGATCTTCAATTGCGGCGGCGATGGCGGGGCTCTGATGCGAGATCTTGTGAAGTCGTGGTGGCATGGGAGGAATTGTGAAGGGACGGAGAAGGTTGCAGCGATGAGGCTCTGATGCGGTGGCAGCGGTGGCTCTGATCTTCAACTGCAGCGATGGCGATGGGGCTCTGATGCGAGATCTGACGGCGATCTAGACTACTGCAAGGTGGTGGCGACGAGGTCTAAGAGTGGGAGAGGTTTGGCGGTAGTGATGTCAAGGAAGAAGTGAAGACGAGGATGATGAAGTCGGCGGCGTTGAAGAGGTCAATGGGGTTGTGGAGGCAGTCGACGACGCTCGGCAGCGAAGGTGGAGGTAGGTTGGTGGAGGGTGGTGCTGGTAGGATGGTGGAGTGGGTTAGGGTTTTGTGGAAGATGAGGAAGGAGATGAACAGTAGGTCCTGGGATTTTCAGTCGAATTTTTCTTTTTTTTTTTGCTTGATTTTTTCCTCTTTTGTTTTTTTAAAAATCCAAAATAGGGTTTTGGATTTTTTGTGGAGGAAGAGAGAATAGTAGGATTTTAGTTTTGATACCAATTTGATGAGAACTAATTTTAAAATGAAAATTAAAGATAGATTTTGATTTATTCGGGAATCAACATCCATGTGATCTCTCATCCACTCTCACAAATCAACATGCAAGAGATTCAAAGAGCAATGCAAATTAATATGCAAAGCAGAAAATGGTTTAAATTGATTTCACTGAACTATCCAACCAATGACTTTTTATAAGCTCCATACAAAGGGAATTCCCTTATCCTAACTGAAAGCAACAACTAAATAAGGAAAAGAGCCTAATAATAAAGAAAATAGCTTAATAATAGAAGAGAGTTGCGCTTTCTGCGCACGCAAGTCCTCCATGTTCCCGAACTGGACGGATTCCCATCAGGAGGCCTCTATTTGATGTTTGTACTAGATCTATATGGAGTTAAGTTTGAGTCCTTTTGCAAGGATCATATGACCCTCTATTGAGGACCATATTGATCTGAGACGAGACATTCTATTTTTTTCATCTGACTGGTTTTAATTTTTGGAACTTTTTTGTACAGGCCAAGGCACCATACTTCCTCAGGCACTGAATCATCTGCTCCACCTGCCTCTAGGGATCAAATTGGTTCTCAAGCTTCACTGCTTCCATCCAACTCTGCAAGCAGCAGAAGATATAGAGATCATGATGATGGTGGTAGTAAAATTTCTATGAATTCTAATGATGGTGGAGGTGATGATGGAAATAAGCCTAGTGCCAGAAATGCGGAAGATATAGATATCAGAATGGATCTTACTGAAGATCTGTTACACCTTGTAGGGTGGTTTAGTTTTGTTGTTGGATGTTGGTTGCTTCTAGTCTCAGTGGTCTATTTTGACAATTTCTCTGTGGTTGTAGGTTTTCTCCTTTTTGAGCCAAAAAGATTTATGCAAGGCTGGTGCAACCTGCAAGCAGTGGCAAGTTGCTAGTATGCATGAAGATTTCTGGAGATGCTTAAATTTTGAGGATACAGAAATCTCCCAGCATAACTGTATGCCTTCCTACTTCTTGTCATTCAACTTGTACTAATAATGGTGCCAAAAGGTGCTGATTATGCCTGCATTTTAACAAAAGCCTCTGCTCCATGCATTCATAATTTGATCATTGTTTTTTAAACCTCGTTCTAGAAGAATTTCATTATAATGCCACATGAAATTATGTGCAATACAAACTGTGCCAGTATTTTTTGGTATTTTGTTCAGTCATGAAAGCTCAGAAGGAAAAAAAAAGTTTACAGTAACTTGGTTTTTAGTTCATAATAACATAACTTTTAGAATTTTCAAGGGGCAGAATACAATCATGCTTTGAAATATGTTTTGCCATGTCGAAATGAGGAATCATTTGTCCCCTATCTTTAAAATTTTAGATTCAATGGCTTTTGGATGGCTTTTGTCAGTTTTGCTCTGAAGTGAGCAGAATATTCTTTGCTCTGAAGCGAGCAGAATATTTTCCAATGTTTAGGCTTGAGATTTAATGTGAGATGTAGATGCCACAATCAGCTTAGGCATTCTATGTGCCTCGTTATGGAAACTATTTTGACATAATTGTTTCTACTAGCACAAATATTATGGCAATTTGGAAATATTTTCTGAACTAGTCACCATAATAATATAAACCTTTTTCTGGCTTTATATTATTAATGCTTAGTCGCTGGTTACAATAATGAACAAGTGTTAATGCCAATGAGCAACTGTTTAGTACCTTAATGCAGAAAACGATTTATATGTGCTATTACTTGATTCATAAACATGTAGGGTGCACAGAACTCCGCCATCCCTTTTTGGGTGATTTTGGTGGGGGGTTTTTTTTTTTTTTTAAATTAATTTTCGGGGTTTGGGGGGGGGGGGGGGGAGGAATATTATTCCATTTGAAACAAAATTTGTCAATTGTTAAGAGAACTCAACTATTTTTAAGTGCAGCTGCAGGTTTCATTTCTTTTATGGATCAGGGTTCATTGACATTAGCTTTTCCAAGTCATCCTGTTGAACTGCCTGTTTTAGAATAGATATCCGATTATTTTGATAAATCAACTAGAATCAGCATTATCATATAATTTTGAAGAACTTGCTTACGGCTTATTGATTTCCTTTGCAGTTGAGGCTATTTGTCATCGCTATCCAAATGCAAGTGAGGTGAATTTATCCGGCGTTTATAACTCTGATGTGCTTGCGATGGAAGCTATGAGTTCTCTTAGGTTTCTCATCTCATATATTTGTTTTTCTCCTTTCTTTTCTCTTTTAATAAATGTAATCTTTTTTTTCTCCTTATCTTGCTTATATGCGGTATTGCCTTCAGGCGACTTGAAACTCTGATCTTGGGGAAAGGGCAGCTTGGTGATGGTTTTTTTCATGCTTTGACGGACTGTCCTGCATTGAACAGTTTAAGCATTTGTGATGCATCCCTTGGTAACGGCATCCAAGAGACTGCCATATATCATGATAGATTGTGTGAACTTAATATTGTCAAGTGTCGTGTACTCCGTATTTCTGTCAGGTTGGAGACGGCTAATTTTTTTGGGCATATTATTCTTTAATTAGTAAGTTAATATGGAAAAGAAACATTGATTTTTCTGATAATTTACAGGTGCCCTCAGCTTCAAATGTTGTCATTGAGGCGCACTAGCATGGCTCATGCTGTGCTTACTTGCCCTCAGTTACATGAACTAGATTTGTCTTCTTGCCACAAGTTATCTGATGCTGGAATTCGTTCAGCAGCTACATCTTGTCCTTTACTGGCATCATTAGACTTGTCATCTTGTTCATGTGTGAGCGATGAAACTTTGCGTGAAATAGCTTTCACATGCCCTAATCTCTGCATTCTGGATGCATCAAATTGTCCAAACATCTCACTTGAGGTTTGTCCTTGTAAATTTCTATTTTTTTTTCTTTGCCATCTGCAGCCATCCATATTCTATGTTAGTGAACTTATATGATTTTATGTTTTGATGGTAGTCTGTAAGGTTGCCAATGCTGATAGATCTGAAGCTTCATAGCTGTGAGGGTATAACTTCAACTTCAATGTCTGCAGTATCTTATAGCCGCATGCTAGAGGTTAAAGCTTTTGTCTTTGCTACCTAAGTTTGATACTCATGTTCTTTACAGATGTTACTGAATTATATATTATTTTGTTTTTGTTATGAGTTCAGTCATTACAGCTCGATAACTGTGGACTGTTAACATCTGTCTCTTTGGATCTGCCACACCTGCGGAGTATAAGCCTTGTGCATTGTCGCAAGTAAGATTGTTTCCTTCTCTCTCTATTATGTAGTTGATCTTTCTCTGTAAGAAAAGTATGCTAACTTCCAATCCCTCTATCCAGGTTTGTGGATTTGAATTTGCGGAGTCCTGTGCTCTCTTACATCAAGGTTTCAAATTGTTCAGCACTTTTCCGCATCAATGTCACATCACATGCGCTTCAGGTCAGTTTTAGTCAGTTGATTATTCTTTTTGTTGCATTGCCTCTTTTGCTCTTTAAAGGTGGTCTACTCTCTTTTTCTGCAGAAACTTGTATTGCAGAAGCAGGAAAGTCTCGCCACTCTGTTGTTGCAATGCTACAACTTGCAAGAAGTGGATCTTAGTGATTGTGAATCTTTAACCAATGCTATCTGTGAAGTGTTCAGCGATGGTGGGGGTTGTCCAATGCTCAGATCATTGGTTCTTGACAACTGCGAGGTTTTTCTTTTCCTGATGCCTATATATAATTGCAGGATACTTCTTCCAACCAAAGTTTGGCTTGTCCAACACACTTGGACGCAACACATGTCTATCCGTGTCCAACACTTACAAATGTGTAAATATTATTCTTTAAGAATATAATATGTATAAGATGAATTATGCTTTTTCCCCTTCGACAAAAATTAATCTTTTTTTTATGAATCATTTTAATCAAATTTAAGTTGTTTTAATAAAAATAAGTGAATAACAATTCAATACATACATACATTCATATATATGGGAAGATATACGTCTATTGCTGTGTCCAAGTGTCTAGGTTTTGACATCTGTGTCTGACATGCCGTGTCCGTATGGAAGTACAAAGCACTCATGTTGCATGCATGCATGTAGTACACACATACGCACACGCGCGTGAAATCCTTTTGCAAGGCATGAGATATAACAAATTAGATCACATTCTACATTTTGTGATTGTCATGCAACAATACAACACATAAGTATTTCAGTCATGATGGTTTCTATCATTTTTCTGTATAAGAGTAACCTGAAGAAGTGTCAAATTAACAAGTGTTGTCTATTCTTTTGCTAGATAGACTGTCAAACCTGTTTCCAGTGGCTAATGTATCTGGTTGATGGGACTGTTTTTGTGCAATTTTTTTTGAAACAGTACAAGGAAGATTACCGTTGTGATTGGTCAATTGTTGAGAATGCACATATTTATTGTTTTTTAGGGTATTGAAATTTCATGAATTAGTGATGTTTCATGGAGTAATGATTTTTCATTATGTGGTTATGTCATGTCTTCTGAAATCTGGTCTCCAGCATGATCTTCTGAGAGCATGTTGCTGAGAGGTTTCTAGTACATTCAGGCGACACTTATGCGTTAGGACTTTATAGGGATCAGTTGTGATTTTAAAGATGGATATTTTCAGCATTTCGGAACTCTGAACTTTGCTGGTTTTCTTAGCATGCATGGTACATCATCACGATGGTGCTTCAAACTTTTTGTATGTATTTGCATTATGTTACTTTTTTTTCTGAAATTTTTTGTGAAAGCTGAAAGTGTTCCTTCCCCCCCTTTTCAACAGAGTTTAACAGCTGTTAGGCTGAGCAGTAGTTCACTGGCAAGTCTCTCTCTTGTTGGTTGTCGTGCTATGACTGCCCTAGATTTGTTATGTCCAAATCTTCTTACAGTTAACCTCGATGGGTGTGATCATCTGGAGAAAGCTTCATTTTGTCCTGTAAGTAAAGCTAACTGCAATTTTTGATTTATAGTATGAATAACTCAGTATATTCAAATTTATGCTGGCTGTTGAACTTCAGAAATCCGAAAATAATTGTTTCACTCTTCTTATTTTAGAATTTTGCTGTTAGTTATGGTTTTATTTTTGGGCCATTTATTTTGTTGGGAAATCTGATCTGCATTAAATTTATTTTTCTCTATTATTTTTCTTGATATTTTACATCATAATATTTTGCTACTTTTTTTTCGTTTTATTTTGCAATAGCTGCGAAAGTAAATTTTGTAGGATTCGTCACATTAATCCAAGTTCATGGAATTAGTATTGTTTTGTGTGGCTATTTCTTTTCTTTTCTTTTTTGTTTTACACACTTTTTTTAGTTTTTAAACTATAATTTGAAGACACGAACACGGGTGTCTTACCCCGACACAAACACGCGGTGTCGTGCACAACAATTGTCCGCGAGGACACATCTATAACTATACAAGTTTTTTCCATATTTGACTAAGAATTATATGTATTAGGCTAATATTAATATACAAAAGAACTTAATTTTTGTAAATTGATTTACAAAATAGTTAACTTTTGTCAAATACCATAATATACTTCATCCTATGCGTATATTTTTGAGGTAAATAAATGGTTATATATTTGTACGTTGGATACACACGGACATGGGTGTCATGTCTATATGCGTCGGACACGCCAATTTTGGGTGGGAGAAGTGTCCTACATATCATAGGATTTAAAACTAAATAGATCATAGTAGTAGTAATCCACATCATTAAGTGTGGATTTATCTGAATCTTTTTTTTCTCTTCAATCTTCACATGGAACTGAAAATTTTACCTGTTATAATTAAATGTTTATCACAGTACACAGCTGAAATGTTCTGCACTGTATTGTCATGACTATTAGTAAATTTGGCTGATTTACAAGAAGCAAAGAATATGGAGTTCTCGAGTGGTTTTAATCCAAAAGAATGGTTTATCACCGCTGGCATAATATTATTCTTAACCATCAAATATAGTATTGCTCTTGCTCAAGCAGTCACAAACTGGCTTGTGAGAGTGAATTTTGTATTTTATTTGCTAACATATTTGTAAAATTGGCAGGCTGTAAATGCCTTTTGAACAGTGTATTCTATGCAATTTATTATTAGATGTCTTTGGATGATCTACAGACTGTATTATATAATATAGCATGCATGATGTGATCAAACACGTATCCTCTATTTACTGGTTTGAAGTTCAAAGTTATAGTATACTACTCTAGTTTGAGTATTTTCTTATTGTATCACTTTCTTCCAGGTTGGTCTTGAGTCCCTTAATTTGGGAATCTGTCCAAAGTTAACTGTCTTACGATTGAAGCTCCCAAAATGTCAGTTTTGGAGCTCAAAGGCTGTGGTGTATTGGCTCAAGCATCCATAAGTTGCCCTTCTTTGACGTCTTTAGACGCTTCTTTCTGCAGGTGGTTTTTTTTGCTTGGTATTTTAGCTTTTTTTTCTCACACATAAACTAATAGTTTCATTTCTTGCTTCTACAGGCAGCTTATGGACGATTCATTGTCTATGACATCAGCTTCATGCCCTCTGATTGAATCTCTTATCTTGTCTTCTTGCTTATCCATAGGAGTTGATGGGCTTTCTTCCTTGCATTGTCTTCGTCGTCTGACACTACTTGATTTATCATACACATTTCTGACTAATTTGCAGCCCGTTTTTGATACTTGTTCACAGTTAGTGGTGAGTACCTTAATTGTCATCTGGTGGGTTTGTTTATGCTATTCTTTCTTCTTCTGGAGTTTATATGCATTACGGAGTTCGTGATATATTTTTGTTTGATCTTTTCTTAGATTCATAAGATTAGAGTTGATGATAGTTGCATTGGGTGTCCGAACCCTATTTGATCCATCGACATTGTCTGTTGTTGTCAATTGCTCACGTTCATGTTCATGATATGCTTGTATATTTTAATTATCCATGGATCACTTATTTTTCCCGTTTTAATCTTAATTTTTGTTGTCAAGTTGCTTGTGTTTGATTGTTTTTGTTATGCTTTGATGTGTTTGTATGAATGGTACTTCATTTTAGTTTGTCTTTCTATGAATCATGACTTTCTTTTTTGCCTTCTTTTGATGTGTTGGGCACTCTTCCAAACCAAAACTTTGCGGCATGTGTCCATCAGTGTTCTTACTAATGTATAAACCTTTCTTCACCTCAGATTATGTACAAGATGAAGTATGTAATGCTCCATTCTGTTCAAAGCTAATTTTTATATAGATCGATTTACTCTGGAAGGATCTTTTGTGTGTGTGTGCGCGCGCGCGCGATTGTGCGTACATGCGCGCGCGCGATTGTGTGAAGGGGGGGGGGGACCAAACCAGTCGAAAATGATTTAAACCATTTGAAACGCCTAGAGACAAACAATCAAATGTTTTGTGATTTCTTACATGAGAATCAAGTGGCCTAAAAATGGATAGTAAGAAAACTCGATATAGTCTAATTTTGTTTTTTTTAAACACTTAAGGTGATTTAGTCATCTTTAACAAAGTGGATATTTAAATTGAAGACCAATTATCTAATTTTGATAAGTAGGAATTGGTCCTAAATCCTCCAGAGAGGATCTCTCTCTCTCTCTCTCTCTCTCTCTCTCTCTCTCTCTCTGCGTGCCTCTTATCATTTCTTTTCTATCGTGTGCAATGTATATTTTTCTTACTCCTAATTTAAGATAATAGTTTGGATAATAGAAAAACTTCTTTTTGTCTCTTTAGTGCTTTTCTTTTGTAGAGAAAAACTCACTAGCATTATTTCTTAGTACGAGATTATAGTATGCATTAGAAGCATTGAAATATCAGGCCTTATTTTGAAACTAAAACTTTAGTTGTTTTATTAAGAGACTTTGTCCACAAACTTTGAGCATGCAAGTAATTAAATGTCTGGTTCTATGTGCAGATCTTAAGACTTTCAGCATGCAAGTTCTTAACTGACTCGTCTTTGGATGCACTTTATAAGAAGGTGCTCTTCCTGCTCTTCGTGAGTTGGACTTGTCTTATTCTTCCATTGGGCAATCTGCAATATTAGGACTTCTCGCGTGTTGTACAAATCTTGTCAATATGAACTTAAATGGTTGTGCAAATATGCATGACCTTGTTTGGGATTCAAGTGATAGTCATTTGTCGGATATGATTGTTGATATTTATCCCTCCAATTCAGTATCTGTGGGAAATGAGGACCAGGTTTTCGGGAAGACTCAGCATTTGCTTGAGATTCTCAATTGTATTGGGTGTCCCAACATCAAGAAAGTTGTAATCACTTCTTCAGCTTGTTGTTTTCATCTATCTAGATTAAACCTTAACTTGTCTGCCAATCTGAAGGAAGTGGATTTAGCATGCTTCAATCTCAGTAGTCTAAATTTGAGGTTAGTTTCCTGTCATTAGCTTTCTTAGTTTTCCATTATGTTTGTTTGTCTATGTTTATTAATGATTTTTTTCCATTTTCTTTTTCTCTGTTTCTGTGTGTGTTCAGCAACTGTTGCTCTTTGGAGATCCTTAAGCTTGATTGTCCCAAATTGACTAACCTTCAGCTTCTGGTAATTGCGTAACTGATATTGCGTACTGATACTGCATAAATATCATATATTGTGGTATTATAAACTTTCATGTTATCATCAATTTTTTGGGTACGTTGTTGTTGTTGTTGTTTTTGCATATCAAGACACAACCTTGATATTTGCATAAAAGTGCTTATATGAATTAGGTCATTGCAAACAAATTTCTGACATTCATAATTGCACAAATGTATTCTTATAACATTTAATAGCACTGTTATATTTCATCAAGGAAGTGGTCATGCTTTCTAGCAAGCAGGGGAGGGAGGGACTGAAACCTGGGAATTGACATCGGAAGTGCCCGTTTTACTTGAAAACATATCCGCACCCAAAAAAAAAAAAATGCGCGCGCGCGCACACACACACAGAGAGAGAGAGAGAGAGAGAGAGAGAGAGAGAGGAGAGAGAGAGAGAGAGAGAGAGCTTTACCACCTATATAGCATAGACGCTTCTATCATGAAGTTGTAAGCGTGTTGGACACACTAATAGGTGTCGGAGCACTTCTTGGACACTCCTCAAGCATGTGTATGACACTTCTTAAATGTATTCTCAGTTATACATTATATTTTAAATTTATGACACATGTCGTTCAACACTTGTACGCGTCCACATTTGTTATACACTTTCTATCCGAACTGTTTTTTTTATTTTTATTTATACATTAAAAGTTACACTTTAATGAAATAAAAAATAATCAAAATGTTGACTTGTATAAAATCATGATAACTTTGTATATGTTTCGATTTGAGAAATGAGATACATGGGGTTATTCTATTAGAAGTTGGAGAGCCAAGGCCTATTCTGTATACAAGGTCATAGAAATGTATGAAAGCTTAAACTTTAGTATTAATGTAACCATTGCTATGTTATTATATGTGTCTGGACTTTTGAATAGACATGTCTATGCATGTATGTAAATATGCACTCTTTGATATTATGTGTATGCTAATGTCATGTTGTCCCTGTGTCCTAGTTTTAAAGATTGCCATGTCTTGTGTCCTTGTCATGTCCGTGTCCCATATCCATGTCCGTGCTTCTTAGTGCCCTATGTCAGACACTTGCCCAACAACTATAGGGTACATTCGAGCTATATAGGGTTTTAAGACGAAAAATTGAGTGTTGGAATGAGCCTTATCAGCATTTAAAAATATCTAAAGATTACATAGATGAGTACATGTGCCAACAGACAGACAATCACTCTTTTTAAGGATTTTCCATATTGCTGTCTCTGTGTTGTTGTGTCCATGTCCATGCTTTCTAAGGCATGGCTAAATGTGGTTTTCTTTTGACTGAACACTAGTAAGAGTATGCTTCTTGCAGCAAAGGTTAGTTTAATTAATACCAACAGCAAGAAAGTCTTTTATCCCAAAATTTTGGGGTCATCTTATTTTCTTCCATTCATCTTTGTTGAGACCAACTTGGTTGAATTAACAGTTTTCCAATCATTTTTAATTGTATCCATGTTCGTTTAAGCCTGCCTCGGGTCCTCATCATGCCATTAACGACAACCCTGTCGCTCCTCACCAGCACATTTAGCGTTTGTCCTCTGCAGCACAACTCCAAACCATATCACATGGTTTGTCCCCCCTTATTTTATTCTTAGTTGAAGGTGCTTCTTTCTTCTTTGTGATGCACTAATTTTTACCTATTTCTTGACATAGTGCCTCTCAGAGATCTGAAGGTTCTCATTTCCGCTACACATTTTCTTTAACGTGTTCTTAAATTGCTCCAGTTATCACCTTGAGTCTGACCCATATTTCATTGATGTTGTTATAGCCATCGTCAATTTCATGGTGGTTCTTTGATCACGGAGTTCTCCAGAGCACTTCTCCAATTTAATTGGCCTGTGGATTCTATGAACCACATCCTCCTCTATTCACACCATCATGATGAATGTTTGAGATTGGAGGGGGTTCATATAAATAGTGAATGTTTACAGAATTATGATACATGTTTAATTAGCTTGTAATATTACCCACATTTATGATTGGCCTCAATCTTGGTTCAAAATTTACTCCACACATTGAAGATACTACTGCAAGGCTGTTTATACAATTTATCAACTGTCTATGTTGTCATACAATACAGATGTTTTGAAAATTCATGATCTATTTCCTACCTGATCCTTGTCTTGTATTTTGCGCCTGTGGCCTACAGGCTTGTACTATGCTACCAGAGGAGGCATTAGAAGTTGCCCTATCTCACTGTAACATGCTGGAAATTCTCAATATTCATTCATGCCCTAAGGTGAGTATTATTTGCAGCTGCAATTTTCTGGATTATTGAAGTATATGTCTTAGCCAGATTCTAATTCGTTCTACACTTCGTCCTTAAAATTAAAAAAAAACATTGAGAGGTGTTGTCATGATCTTCTACACATTAACCGAAAACATTTCAAAACAAGATTGACCAATTCATCAATGGAGGGTACAAAACTTAAGAAGTTTGCTTGCAATATTTATGAATGTTTGACAATTTTTATTATCAGGAAGCTAAAGCAATCGCCCTGGTGGCATGTAAATGTAGAACATAGCAATTTGTTCACTCATTATTTTGTCTTTTAGTATGCACCTACGAAGTGTTTTCTAGTTTTAAATATGTTCATTTGTTATTTTCTTGTCTAATAGGTTCACTTGTTATTTTCTTGTTTAAATAAGTTCACTTGTTATTTTTCTCTATATTGCAAAGTCTTTCATAAGAGATCTACTATTTTCATTTGTGTTTCTCAAGGAAGGAGATGTGACCAGTATCTTATTATCTGTGTGTGTACGCAACCTTTACCTCAGAAATTTAACCACCTTATATTATCTACATGCTTTGTTTAGCAGATACATGCTGCATACTTGGACAAACTGCGGGTTGTATGTCCAAGTCTGAAACGCATCCAGGGCAGCTTATCAGCATAAATTCAGGTGTCCTCACCCAAGCCGATTCACATTGCAGAGTGCACACTTCAATTGCAAGAGCCAATTAAAACAATATTTTGAGAAATTATAATAACTTGGGGGGTCCCTAGTGCTCTTGATGTACATACATCGTTGATGTTCCTTTTTTTCCGTGTTTTTTTTTTCCCGTGTGAGCTTTGCCATGCCACTTAAATTAGTGGGCAATGTGTCAGCTTTGTGCTCATTGTGACAGAGCAAGACAGTATTGTTGTATCTGTTATTTGCTATTCTGTAGTCGGACTGGTAATGGAGGACTTGTCAATCTTCTTGTTTGTCAGGCTTAAGATTGCCATATTGGCTAAGAAAGTAATCAACGAACCGACATAAAATTCTGTTCTGGGACTTGGTCAATGGAGATGGTAAATGTTTCGATTTGTTTGAGAATATTGCAATGGAATTTATCTCTTTTGATTCATGGTAGTATGTTTCCACCCTTGATTTATTTCAGGCATGCAACTTGCTTATTTGTGATTTGCAATTTGAGAATTTTGATGAGAAATGTGTTGCAAAAGTTTGACAAGTTTTTACTCATGATTGCAGATGACAGCTGTACTCATTGCTAAGTTGCTGAAGTTTTCCGGCTTTGCATTTTATTTGTTGTACATCACAGTAGTCTCCCACTATGGTAATTTTTCAATATGATACCAAAATTTGAGATCATACTGGCCTTGCTCCTGTCAACCCAGCCCAAAATATTTGCCTTGTTTTTCTCCCTCTCTGGGATTAGTCGGCAGCACATCAACTTTTGTAACAGTTGAGGATGAGAGAAGCTTTTCTTGGTAGACTTGAGAAGTCCTTTGAGATAGCTAAGCATTCAAGCAGGTAACATCTAATATAAGTGGCTGTTTGTTTGCTTTGAAGGCAGGGGAAAATAGTTTTTTTTTTTTTTTTTTGCTTTGATATGTGGGCCTCATGAGTTTTTCTTCATTTTCTTTCATTCTGTTTGTTTGCTGTGAAATTGAGAAGAAAAAGTGTGTGGGCATTATGTGAAATTTCAGTATTTTAACACTATAGTGTTGTGTCAGAAGCCTGAGCTAAAAGCTCAGAAATACCTAAAAACTGAACGGCAGCTCCACACACTTTTCTTTCCTTTTGTTTTCCAGCAGCTAAACACGACTCAACACTATAAACAAAACGAACAATACAAGACGCCTGGCTCAATGGCAAAAGAGCATCAAGTACATTGAGGAAGTCTGAGGTGCAGGTCCTGTTACTATCAAGAAAACTGACATCAATGCTCATAACATACGGGTTCACAGTGGAGTTGTGTTTCTAGGTTCACACTGAAACCTGGTATCAGGCAACTTTTGCCGATCTGGAATGAATAAAATTTGCGGGTTTTGATTAGATGTCTAAGCTGAGCAGTAGAAAAGATCTGGCAGCATTTCTTTCGAATTTGTGTAACAGTGGACAAGATCTGGCAGCTTGCTTCCAATTTGGACGAATTGCATGGATTAATCTATAGAATTACGATCCACTTCCAAAACTCTATGACTCCATTCCGAAAACTTGGATGTTTATTTCCAGCAAAATTTTGGAGAGAGTAAAGAAGTTAGATTTTTAATGTTCACTTGCACAGTGCTAAGGCTGGATGTTATATAACCTGAGTTAATTAGGAATGAGAATAATCATGCTCCTCTCTAGATTCTTTTTGTTTTTAAGAGATAAGATTTTTACCTAAATGTACATAGTGAGTAGCGGAAGCTAAAAGAAAAGAAAATGTCAATGAGTCAAGAACAGTATTAACTGCTTATGTTATGTTCAACTTGTGGGAGAGAGATTCAGTCACTTGGAGAGTAAAATGGGCTCTGGATAGATGTTGAAACATCGTTAACTCAAAACCTTAAGCTAATAAGTTTGAAATAATTTTCTGTGCAAGTCTGTCATTTTTTCTAACTGTTTGTTTAAGTTCAGTAGCTCATTACTCATCATCCACTCAATAGGCATCTATGGAACCATGGGTCTTGCTCGCTATTCATCATCCCCTTTAGGGAACCATATCTCTAATGTCTGGAGAAAGGGATATTTATCACCCACCCAAATATTGGCTAAACATCACACTATATTTGGATTCGCTTATGGGCCACAACTGGCACTTTGATACCAATTGTGTGACCAACTATTGGAAAACATCAAACTCCATTCACACCATCAATTATAGGGGTTCAAGTTCTAATGATATTCTCTCTTTTAAGTGTTGATTTCGTAAAGTTTCTACGTGCGCCAACATCCCATTATCTATATGTCTTGGCAAACAAGAAATAAAATCAATTATTTGACAACTTTCTTGTAATGGAGAAACATGCCATTTCTTCAAAAGCGGCAAAAGAGTTTAATCAATAAAAATCCACAGCTTATCAAACGAAGATCAGCATACGATAACCTAAAGAAATAAATCAAACACAGATCTCGCGCGGGGGGTGGAGTTTTTTTTGGTATGGGTTTGATTTATTTGTTCAGAATAGTTGAAGGTGAGTCCCTATTATATTGAGGCTATGAGGTTTTTCCTTTAGATGAAATTAAATATGAAATTTCTGATGTTTGGTTTCGGGTTTCTTCTCAGTTTTGGAATTTTGTAATCTCTGTTTGATTTATTGTTCACTTATCGATCGATGATTTTAATTGAGCAATGACAGGGAAGTTTACAAATTAGAGAAGCCAAAGAATCATTAAGTTAAAATTTTTGTTTATTGAAATAAGAGTTATGAGATTTTATTTTCGTTGACATGTTCTTCTTGTGTAAATAGAACCCAAAAACCTTTCGACCGAAGAAAAATGCGCCCTCTGGAAATAAGGTTAGGTGCTCTCTTTTATTGTCTTTAGTTGTTGCTTATGTTTGCTTGGTCTGATGATGGGTTTTTAGAGCATGTTATTAATTCTCTTATGATTTTAGCTTGAGCATTGGGTGGGCAATGCTACACTTGCTATCATATTTCCCGATGTTTCTTGTTTATCATGGATTCATTCACAACAGTGAACATTCAAACTTGCCTCCTTAAAGCAAGAATGATATGGCTTCCCCACTTTAGAAGATAACCATATCAACACCTCTTCAATGATCTCAACAATCTCCTTACACTTCTCCAACCGGTAACCCTCTCCATTTTATTCTGGATGTTCACCAATGGAAGCTCAAAGAAAATAATGTATTCAACGTCAATTCCTTTTATAAAAGCCTTATCGGTTATTGAGAGGTGACGAATTATTTTTGGTGGTTTTAAATTACGCAAGTCTCATTGAAAATCAAGGCGCAAATGTGGCTCTCATATCATGAGCACTCTTAATAACGAACAATCTTGTCAAAAAAGATATCAATGTCACATCATCGTGCATGTTCTGTGAGCTTAACCTGAAAACTAACGCCCATATCTTTCTTCATTGCCCCCTCACTTTAAAACTTTAGGCGCCGAAACGCAACCGTCTTCCATTATCTCCTTGGTCATCGTCTATTGCATATCTTTAGGATGATTGGAGGCTCAACAATATCCCACACAGTGAATTTAATTGATGGGATTGTTTCGTAACCGCCATCATTTGAGTAGTTTGGCATGAACGAATCGAAGAGTCTTTCAAGCAAAGTCTTCTTTATTCATGGTGCTGGGGAGTTAGATTTCATCTTTGGTGGCTTTATGACGCTCTCACTTCTTAATGCACAAATGTCAAAAGCCGCCATAGGTTGTGTCTCATCCGGTAATATTTTTATTGTTTGATATATTCTTTATGCTCTTGCATCTTCCACCCCCTTCCCCTCTTCCCCCATCCTCCCCTTCCGTCTTCTAACCTCACATTTTTTATTATTTTAATAAATATCAATGGGGCTAAGGCCCCACTTCACCCTAAAAGAAGATGTTTAGGTTATTCATTATTGTTGGTTACAAGGCATCCCATTGTGGTCTCTCTTTTTTGTTTTCTTTGCGCCATGATGGTGAAGCTTTTGCGTTGTTCAATAATTCAGTGATGCAAGACTGTATGATAGAGAAAGAGATCTCATAACTGGATACATTGCTAAAAGTGTTTTTTTTTTAAAAATTCATGGTATGGTGTTTAACTTCAGTACCATGAGAATTATTCATGAGAAAGGAGATTGTTACGCCCCGCAATCATAATACTCATATAAAGGGTACGTGACGAGAGCCGGCGACGTATTTTAAAACAAATACGTTAAACCTCAGTACATTGATTCAAATTAAAATAAGGTTATCCATTATTCCAGCTAGAAGAAATCAAATACATAATGTCACCAAAGGTTTTACTTATTACAACATAATGAAATCATAGAAAACACGACAATAAAAGTCTCTCACATATGAAGATAAAAAGATCTGTCTACTGAAGATCAACAAGGTGCTCGAAGTACTCCTGCTCCTGCAGAGTCTCTGTATCAGAACTTGAGCAAGCAAACTCAGGGTCATCAATAGCGACCTAAGTGAGTGATAAAAAAAGAGGGGATATAAAGACAACATGTAAAATCTAGCAACACATGTATAATCAAGTATAGTTATCATACTATTGTCTAGCACATATGAGTCATGATATAACACAGTGATATACATTATATAACCATTTATTACTGCAATCTATCCTATATAAAGTCATGTGTCAAGATGTCCTGTGTATGTCTATTCTTATTGTCTAGTTATTTGAAATAGATAGTTGGAGATGGGTATCTGTGTTTTAGGTGGGTCCCGTACATAACCGGGACCACGGCCTCAGTTTCCTGGCGCTGAACCAGGCCGTACCGCTAGGTACTCAGTAACAGTAACAGTAAAACTGTAGACAGTAGACAGTGAACAGATGAGATGCCAGTCATCCCCGGGAACCCTGCAGTGGAACCCTCTTTCGGCTGCGCAACCTGTATCCTAGGTCCACCCAAAATACCGATACCGTCTCCTCTATCGATTTCCCCACCCGGTGTAAGTTATCTAATAATCATGTTATATAAGCACTGGGTATAAACAGTAATAATAGTAATGACAGTGTAACAGTAGAACAGCATGTATTTTTCAGTGACTTGATAACATAATCCATCTCATCATTTACAATTTTAAACAATTTTCAGATTTTCTAGAAAGCCCAACAATCACTTTAATAACTTACCATTTAATAATAGAAATAAGCAAACATTTCATAATAAATGAAAATAATGATACTTATAAAGGGAGTAAAAGAACACTCACCTGGGCTATCACGCGTCCAAGCACCAATCGAAGAAATCTACATAATATATATTCGAATTAGAATTTATCGAACTTTTCACATACCGACTTTTACATGAATATTCTATTTATTCGGTATTTAAATCAAATGTGGATAATCCAGATCTTTAAATAAGGTTGCATAATGAAGTATAAAGTTTGTGATTTTTCAGATTTTATTTACTGATTTTTATGTGGTTTAAATGGTTTAAAACATGAAATTTTCTTAACGGGTCTGAAAATAAAATAGCGGGTTTCAATCTTTGAATGTAGTGGTTCAGTCCCATATGAGCTGCAATTAATTCCAAACTTTTTTCTGTAGATGGTAGGAGTTATCTAGATAATTATGCCTATTTTTATTTATTTTTTTCAAATTTTTATCTAGCTAAAAAAATGTTTTTCAAGACTTAAGGGTCTGTTTTTGTAATTGGGTCAGATTAAATGAATTAGAACTCAAATTTGTGGGGTCACTGCAATTTGGGCTTCTGAAACTGAGCTTTATGTTTATTTCTTTTTTTTTTTTCCTTTCTTTCTGTTTTCTGGTCTGGCCCATTGGCCGGCCCAGTTTCCCCCTTTTTTTTTCTTTTCATTCTCTTTTTCCTTTTCTTTTTTTCTGGGCTGGGCCAATGATGGCCCAGTTTCTTGTTTTTCTTTCTTTCTCTTTTTTTTTGTTTTTTCCTGGAACTGGGCCTGGCTCTGCCAGCCCTTTCTTATTTTAAATTTTCAGTTTTTTTTTTTCTACTTGAATTCGGCCCAATGGCTGCCCAGGCCACTGGGCCTGGGCAACCCGGGTGCGGGTCTGCACCCGGGTCGGGTGCAGACCCGGCTGCACAGACCGTTGGGTCTGTGCAGCCGCACTGCTCAGTGGCTCTCCTTTTCTCTCTTTTTTTTTATTTTTATTTACAAACCTAAATACCTACCAATACATATATACATATATAGATAAATTCCAATCTTTCACATTCTTTCCCCATAAATAATACCTTGATACTATATGTATTTAATTTAGATTGTTAGGGTTAAGTTCAAGGAAATTTATTTAGTTGGTGATTTATTTAATATGCAACTTATTTAATCCAATTCCTTTATTTTTTTCCCTGAATTTCCTTAAAATTTTCTATAATCTAATTGGGTAAATTAAACAAGGGTGTTACAATAATGATTCCTGGAAAATAAATCTAAGCATGGTAATTTAGATTTTATGGATATATTTTTTTCTTCTTTTTTTTTATACAATTTATTTTATTTGCATATATATATATATATATATATATATATTGGATAAGATTAAAGTTCATTACAAGGAGAAGTTCAAGCATGGCATATCATCAATTTATAATTCATTTAATTATTTAAATCTTAGGGAAATTTACGTTATATAATAGGATTCTTAAACATGACATATTACTAAATCTAGTTTAACAACTTAATCTAGATAGGCACAAATTAAATCATGATGCTTTTAAAAAAATCTTACTTCATAAAATTTTTAAAACCTACCTGATACATTCCCCTTCGTCTGCTCCTCAATCTCCAACTGCTCCTCAACTTCTAAGCGGTTCTTCCGTCACGATCATGATCAGTTTAGGGATGAGGATGAATGATGGATTAAGGCTTCTTTTTAAAACTATTGCTCTTTTTTTTTTCTGTTGTAAAGAAACAGGATAAAAGTTACAGTAATATATTAGGATAGAATCTTTTAGGTTAGGATTTTTAGGAATCAGTTGGTTAGGATAAAAATCTAGGTTGTTAAGATAAGAGATCTTTAGATCTCTTGAGATCTTTCAGTTAGAAATTTGAATTTCTATTTCGGCTTTGATTTATTTAATTATTATTATTATTATTTATTATTATTATTTTTTTTTTGTATTATAAAACAAGAGTATTACAGAGATTAGGAGCTGTTATAGGAATAATTTATTAGGTGAGAATCCAAGTATCACATAGATTGATCGTTTGATGTTTTGAAGTTCATCATAAATGTGTTGTTGTATAGAAAGTGATAAAGAAATGTTAGTAACTAAGAAATAGCATCCTTCAAAAAAGTTTCAAGTTGTCTTTATGGCCAAATTGAGGGGCTGATATAAAGTAGATTTGGCCAAGGCTCTAAAACTTGGTATTGTTCAATAGTTTAGAGGAACTCATTGTGAATCATATGGGAGAGAAAAATGGATAAAATGAGTACAAATCAGATAAGAAAAGTTCATTAACTTGCCAGCCTATCTCCAAGAAAGGAACATCTGATTGCAGCTAAACTCGAGCAGGACGCCATTCAGTCTCTGGTCCATCGGAGAACAAGAGTAGAGGCTTCCTTCATGACTCACCTGAACATCTCTAAAACTAGACAGATTTCTCAGTCGTTAATTTTCCAAGCGTGTAACATTCTTTTACAAAATATTTTTGAATACGATTTCCTGCTTAATCAAAGAAAACATTGTAATGTACTAGAGAGCAACAAAATTCCTGCTGTAGGGTGAAATCTAGAGTCTTCTAGCAACATCATAACAAGATGGATTATTATTACTACCGATGTTATTTGGTGGAATAGTGTGTCTTAATGATTCAATCGATGAGCAAAAATGCGTTATGTAAATCAAAAGTATTATACCTATTGTGAATATTGTCATGACAAGAGCATGTTCTATGATGTAATCTGCATCTTAAGGTTCACTTTAGTAGAAAGGTGGCTTTGAGTTGTATTGTATATCTTTCAGCACACCCATAATTTTTTATAATACAAAATTCTATTATCTTAACAAGAGAATGTACAATACTTATTATTAGTTTATTGATCATTCTTAGTAGAAATAGTATTTGATGTTCATTTAATAGATTTTGTTGCTATTATCTTGTGAATTTTGTATGTTGATTGGTATGCAGAAAGCTTTGTACCACAAAATTTCTAACTTTAAATTCTGCAGGGACTGCAACTAAAGAAACACATTGATGCTACATTGGGCAGTGGCAATCTAAGGGAGGCTGTTCGGTTACCTCCTGGGGAGGATATAAATGAGTGGCTTGCCGTCAATAGTATTTCTTTAATCCTTAATGAATTCTCCATGAAATATTTTCCATACATATATTATGAGAATTTCATCAAGTCAGGCTTAATATTGGTTCTAATGCAATATATTCTATGTTCAATTGTTATTGTGAGCTGTTCTTGGTGAGATATTCATGTCTGTAATAATTTGTGATTGCGCTTCTTCCTCAGTTGTTGACTTCTTCAATCAAGTGAATCCTTTTATATGGCACCCTGGCAGAATTTTGCACGCCAACTTGCTCCCAAAATGTCTGCTGGACCAAATTATATCATTCCATCAGCCACTAACAATTTTCTTTTACCAAGTTTATTAAATAATAAAATGAGTTTAAGTTTTAACTAAATATAACACTTCATCTTATTTTGATTGCTTATTAGGGCTGAATCTCCTAATGGGTATGCATTTTACACAGATTTGAGTATAGATGGGCATGGAGTTCAGATTAAAAAGCATATAGAGTATTTGATGGATTGGATTTGAATCCCAACTTGATGATGAAAATTTATTACCTCAGAAGCTCGGTATGCATGATGTTTCATTATATATTTGATGTTGTGCTTCCTAAATAGAAAGTTATATTTTCAATACTGATATCTAGGATCATTACAGGGGCACCTTTTCCCTCCAGTTTCCGAGAAGTTGTTAAAACAATCTTCATACGTTTTTTTTTAGTGTACACGCACATCTACCACTCACACTTCCAAAAGATTGTTAGTCTAAAGGAAGAAGCTCGCTTCAAGCATTTCACTTTGTTCACATGGGTAAGTTTTTATCCTTCTTTTGAGATCGAAACTTGAATTCTTTGGCAAAACAGGAATATGTTCATCAAATCAAATAAATCTGCAGCGTAATATGTTGGCTTGATATGTTCTATATCTTTTTCAGTACACATTCTTCTTTATCTAATTTTGTTTTCCCAGGCATCTTTATGTATGTTGGAAATTATAGGATGTATTACATAAACTCTCAATTTCCTCGTTTCTATATTAATAAGTGGTCTAATTCTAATTTGTTTCTCAAATATATCCATGTAAGTGGTGTACTTTCTTTCCAAAACTACTGTTGTATGATCTTTACCTTTAATTGGAACTGTTGAATAGACATAAATGAACTCTGCTCTCGACCCTTCCATTGAGTAATTTTTAACTTCTTAGGATTGGGTATATGGTTGTGATCAGGGTTGTCTAGGCATTTGCATGCTCTGATGTATCTTTCTCTTAAGTTAAGAGGAGGTATAAAATGTATATAATTTCCCCCTCTCGTTTTCACGTCAGATATTCAGTTAGCCTTCTGAAGCCATTTGATTCTTCCAGATACAATTTGTGGTTCGTGAAAAGAATAATTCCTTATTATTTAAAAGGTACACAAGTATGTGCCTGCTTAGCCTCGTATAAACCCATGTTTTATTGTGTTGTATTAAAGTCATGTTAGCCATCTGAAACATTTTTTCCCCCTTGAAGGCGTGCACTCGGAAGAAGCAAGTTCCTGCACAGGAAGCTGGTGTTAAGACGGGAGTTAGTGGAGGTACGGGCTCATTTAAGAAATATTTTCTTAATAGTGGTCTTTCTCTAGATGGAGAAATTGTAAAAATGCTCAAGTCATTGGATCCTAGCGCTAGTGGAGATGGACCGGTTATTGAAAGGGAAGAAATTGTAAAAAAGAGAGTTTGTTGCCTAGGGGAGGCCTCTATTGTGGATAAGATTAACATACTTAAGTCGCTGGTTCAAGACGTTCAGGTAGGGATCAAGGAGAAGACAGAAATCATTGAGTTTGCTGTTGCAGAATACTCTTCTTTTACAGAGTTTAGATCGTTGTATCAATGGAGTCTTCTACCACAAGTCACAGGTCGACAAGATTGAAGCGCATCCCGGGTGCGAGAGGTTTGGTTTTGAGTTGCAACTGCAGCTAGAGAGAGAGAGAGAGAGAGAGAGAGAGAGAGAGAGAGAGAGAGAGAGCACGCCTTGATCCTGTGATATTTAGGTTCTTTGTTGCGAGTGTCTTGGAGGAGTGTTTGCTCAATGTGTGAGAGGAGTATGCTCCTTTATTGGGTGGGATGAGAGTTTATTATATGATACGAGTGTGTTGTAACAGGGAAAGAGGAGTCTATATGAGTGTTCTCTCAACCCTCTTTTCTTGTATTCCTCATTATTTATTCTTTAAATAAATTTACTAGGGCTAAGACCCCACCATTCTCTCTTAAAAAAAAAAAAAAAAACTTGTTTGAACCAAGAAGTAGCGTTTGGAGTAAACTAGTATACCACCGGTATACTCGTCGGTATATCGATACTTGATAGCGGCATAGAGTATTATATTAGTCTGACTTGTACTGGTCTCTAAATTCGATGTATACTATTGATATACCGACTGACACGAGTGTTATAATGATATATCGTTGGCGTACAGGTTTATTTTTATATTTAACTAATTTTTATTATTAATTATATTTATATAATTTATAAGTATTTTAAAATTATATATTATTATTAACAATTATTTTTCTCAAACGATATCGCTGGTATATCGATCTATACAAGAACCAATATGGGATCATTATTTTACATAATACCACTAAAATACCACGAGAGAGAGAGAGAGAAGAAAAAAGAGCAAAATGATTGTCCACTGCTTTTATGAAGTATCCAGAGGAGATTATTTATAATCAACATCAAATTTTGCACAATTGACTTTATAATCCACATCAATTCAACTCCTAATTTCAAATTTAACTTGCATTGCCAAAAACGAAAACAGCTCAAAACACACAGGCCGGGCCGGGGAACATGATCAAGCTCTACAAGATTACATCCCGGCATTTCTTCACAAGTTCGGCCAAATCATCTGACGACCAAGTAATTATGCTACCAACTTGACATCATCACATCGGTCACAGTTCTTAGAAAGAAGCCTTACACTTCAACACAAACCCAAGAACAAAGAGAAGAGCAACGATCCCGAATGAGGAACCTCCCACTCTATGTATCCAATAGGGATCAAGCCTCATGAACCTTCGATCCAAGAAACACGCAACGTTGATGGCGACAATCAAGAGCATAAGCACCAGTGGTAGGAAAGCGGAGAAACCGAAACCATCTTCGTCTTCCTCCTCTGGCTCAAATGACCTTCTTCGGTCGATGTACAATGGAGATATCACAGCAAGAAGGCCTAAGGTAATGGCAGTGAGCTGCTCACTTGCAGAAGGCCCTCTCATTTCTCTTTGAGAGAGAGAGAGAGAGAGAGAGAGAGAGAGAGAGAGCTACTCCACTCCTAGTCGAGAGGAAGTTTTGTCATTGAAATTCCTAGGCATCCACGGTCCTTCAAGGATGTGACAAATAATGCATATACACCCTGCATTAATTGTTAATTGCATATTAAAATATACAATTAATGTTTGTAGTTTAAGATTAGTTGATGATTCAATACAAGTATCTTGATGTATATTAATGATCTACTATTACATGGAACAGTATTGTATTTTTTATTTTTTAGTGTAAATTAAATAATGCATGGTCAATGTAGTATGATTCTATTCGTTATGAGTTAGATTAAATCACAACAGTCAAGATTATCTATTTGTATTGTCCATAAATCCCAGCGCATTTGAGATGATTGGTTGTATATAAATATGTTTTTTCTAAGAGAGAGTGAGAGAGAAATATATATTTGTAATGTAAATTTGCAAAAAAGAGGAAGAATAAATAAAGTAATCAAAAGTATAACCAGGGATGAAGCACGTGTGCAAAACCGTAGATTTCAAGGATGTATGCAACGTTTTTTTTTTTTTTTTTTTTTTGAAAAAATGAAAGTAGAAAGCTATTATCATACAAAAACGTAGGCAAGTCTTTTATGAAATGTCAAAAAAGAAGGAAAAAAAATGGATTGTATGGCTAAATTTTCTGTGACCTTGGAAAGTGAAGAATATGTTCTTTTTTACATGTTAGGTGAGGTGGGGGAGAATAAAATGCAGATAAGATCTTTAGGTGTTTGATTGATGGAATCTGATGCTTAAACGTGTGGACTGTGGATTACTCACAATTCACAAAGGTCTTAGAAATCCCTAGAAAATTGGTTGCCAATTTAGGTCGCAATTTATTTAACTTGGGCTGGCTTTTGGTTTAACTTGGGTCTCTTTTCTGTGTATGTGAACAAAGATCAATTTGCTTTCTAGGAGTCTTTCTTTGAAACTTCTACTTTCTAAAAGCTTTGGAGCATCTCCTTTCCAATTGAGAATGAGATATAAAAATAATATAGTGGAAGCCATAAAACTGGTGACAGCCGCTTGAGCTTTCTCATTTGTTGAGGATGACCACCGAGTCACAAAATAGTGTTATATATCTAATATCCATTGTTGGTCATATTACAGAAAAATAAATCAAATTAAAACTTTAAAGGAAACTCTACTCCCTCTTAAATTAGGCCGGGGATTAGGGGTGCCATCGGATCGGATACGGATCAGATATTATTTTTATCATATCCGTATCCGCACCCAACTTTTGGGTACGGATACGGATACTGATGGATGTGAAAAAAAATAATTCGTATCCGGCAAAATCGGATATTAGCAGATCGGATGTGGATACTAATCATATATGTGAAAATGAATACGGTTAAGAATAAACTAAGCAGATATACTCATATTACTTTTTATCTCATTTACAACAATATTAAATGTGTACATACTGTGATATTAATATGTATCAATTCTTTCACCGTATTTATTGTCATTCGGCTTCTATAGTAATGGATTACACTACCTCCCGTGTTAAATGCTGATTCGAATGCCACGGTGATGTCGAAATACTCAAAATATCTCATGCTATTTTTGCAATGATCGGATATTTTTCACTATTACTTTTTCACCAATTCAAAATATTAAAATATATTGCCTCATTTCATTGAAGAATAGTCTCTTCCATACGGATATCATTAGCAAGCACCCAAGCTTCAGATATCGGATCGGATACGGATAGGATATTGCTTTTATTATATCTGTATCCACACTTAACTTTCGGATACAGATACAGATACGAATATTGATGGATATGAAAAAATAATATCCGTATCCGTGTTGGAGCCGGATTTAGATGCAGATATCCGCGGATAATCCGCATCCGGTGGCACCCCTACCGGGGATGGTAGCTCGGCCTCCTGATGCCTAAGGATGATACCGACGTTCTTGTGCTCTTTTTTATTGTATTTTTGTGTCTTTACTCTGCACCTGCGTGTACTTCTAGCAAGGCTAGCTCTAGAGGACTTTTGATTTTTTTTCTTGGGATGTTCATAAAAGTTTGTTAAAGAAACACAATGGACCATATAGTTCACCGTTTTTTTCTTAAAAAAAAATATTGTAACTAGTAGGAAAAAAAAAAGAAATTTAAATCGGGTCATGTGGACTTAAAAAATTAAAAACCTAGAAATTAAATTAAACAGAAATGTCTGAAATTTTTTCTTTCTTTCTTAAAAAAGGGGGGACAAGACTCGTGTCACCCAAACTTTCATCCTTTTCACTTAATTTAACTTTTGAGATGTCTAATTAAAAAATATATATGTTGTATTTTTCTCTCTTTGAATAGTCCACTAATTTTAGCTCTGGGTCACGATTCCTTACATAGCACTTGAATTCAGTTTTATGTATAATAGATGTTTTTGATAGGAAAGAAGAAAAAAAAATTCTTCTTAGGCTGTCCACTAGATCAAAAACGTAGGTAGGTAAGTGCATTAAAGTTTCTAATCTTAACTGATCATTATTCTATTAATGTCTATAACTCAAATCTTTTTTAAGTGACAATATACTCAAGTGTATTATATTCATAACCATTTCAAGCTCAGAAACAATCATAATCATTCATAAGTAGACGAACAATTACGATATCGATTTCAACTATCCTCTATGCCTGACACATAAGTTCTAGAAGGTTCAATCATTATATGATAGTTTTGTCCTGCCAACGGAGACTTGAACTCCACTCCCACCTGTTTCATTGACAATAATAATATGCAAATGTGCCAGTGAGACCATGAATGTAACGGTCCCATCTGTCTTAATAATCTTAATTTACATAAACAATCTTTTAAACCAAAGGATATCTTAATCATCCCCAAATTCTTAAAAATTTCGACAATACCTGATATACAATACATAACCACGATAATTTCGGCCACCATCGGCTTAATTATTCTCAATCCAAGTATAAATCAAACTCAACAATTACCCACACAATCATAATAATGTTTCGGCTCACAACGGCCTGCTTACTTTCTAAATAACAATTTCGGCTTGATATCACCTACTGAAAACAAAATAAATATACATTCAAGAGCACCACTCTCGACATCCATAGAATAATGCAAAACTATTTGTAACTCTAACTCATCATAATCATCATAATCTAACTCACCTTCAAACAAATCTAACACATGCTATAAGTATACATGGAATAAAGTTATAAACATATACAACAAGAGGCTATATAAATAATCACACATAATTACTCAAATAATACATTCACTTTCATCAGAGATTCTCAACAAGATGCCCATAGCCATAAGCTGGGCCTTCGCCTCGCCATGATCTGAAAAACATAGAACTGAAAGGGAGTGAGCTCGACAACTCAGTGAGTAAAGTCAAAAGAATGATCAAGGAACATTGAATATAATCAATAAGAACATGATTTTTGAAGTAGTAAGACCAATCTGGATGAATAAAAGAAACAGAAAACTGATAACATCTAATGATATAACAATCCGAACAATAGTGTTCATAAATCGCCTGGGCGGTCTGCCTCTTTTTGGTAATTGATTTCCTTTAACTATCTTAAGTTTTCCACTTATATTTTATATGATATAAGAGCTGTATAGAGTAATTCTCTTGGTTATTTAGCTCATTATCGAATTCATCTTATGTGTACTCAACATGTATTATACGTGTATCTTGTATTTCATATAATCGTATCACACTTCCCACATCACAATAATACATCACACATCACAACATTCGCCTGACATATTTAGGAGACACATATTATACATTATTCATATGCATATATAATCCACACGTAAAGTGCAAAATTCTCCGGCTTTCCCTTCTACCGGCTCCCGCCCGGCCCCTTCTTCCGTATATATAAATATATAAAACAATAACACCGTCTTCCTACTGGCTCCCACCCGACCCCTTTCTCCGTTATGTATGTATATATATCGCACAATAAGAACACCGTCTTCCCCCTCCTACCGGCTCCCGTCCGATCCCTTCCTCCACACATACACACACACACACACACACACATATAAAATAGTAATACCGTCTTCCTCTTCCTACCGGCTCCCACCCAGCCCCTTCCTCCAATGAGCATAAATGCAAGAGACACATATTTATACTTACACGCAAATAACAAGTAATGTATCAATGATATGAATATCAGTTAAATATTATGATTTGCTTTCCAGCTTAATAATTCTATTATCGAGAAAATACATATGGTGCACTGTACAAGAAAGTATATATGTATAAATCTAAGTTACAAGTTAACTATATAATGAGCTACTCACCTCATTTATTTAGATTGAATTTTTAGTCATGTTATTAGTATCCAACCTTCTTGATCATACTACTTATATACGCGTACACACACATTACCAATATGCCACGCACATTCAAATTCATACAAGTCTCGCTGCACATGAATCAAAGGAACTAATTCATTGAAAAGACTCAATACTTAATCATTTTCTTGAGGACAAATTATAGTTATCAACATGGATATCTGATTTTCCGATTTAATATCCACACAAAGTTTTTAATTTGGTTTCATGATGTGCTCACATCAATTGTACGCGTTTGGATACACCTTATGGTTGTAACAATTATCACAATTCATCTCTTATTAGAACAGTTATTATTTATACTGACATTAAATATTACACGATGCACTAAATTTAGTGGTTTTCTAAGAGTCATTCAATAACTAACTACCATTTATGATCAATCATCGCTTAAAGAAATATAGTATTATTTTAATTATTGAATTTACAAAACTCATATAAACAAACTGAGTAACCTAACAAACTCTACAAGGTAGTCTGAGCATACGGAGAGTCAGTGAGACAAAGTTTGAGACCAGAACAAGTAATGAGTTCATATTCACTTAGAATGTTCCAAGAATATGAAGGCTGGCAGTGCGTACGGGTATCTTAGCAAAGACCAAATATACTAACCTCAACCTCAAGGCAGCCTAGTTATATCACGGATTTTGATAGTATATGCTTCAACCATCGCATAGTGAATACAAGGAATAGTACCCTATTAATAAATAGAGATCTTTAACAATTATGAAATCATCACTGTTCAAAATTCATTAATAGAGAAGAATTCAAGGGATACAACTCCAGCTTAATCTATCAATCGAAAACAAGTCGTGACTGGCCGAATCTTTTGCCTTTATGACGAGATAGTCAAATAGAAACTTTGGCCATGTATAATTAAATCCTTGTGTGTACCACAAGTTATATGTCACAAGGAGTTCTACATTTGTAAGCAACGCTGCTTCCCTTATTCGTGCCTCTTTTTTTGTTTTAATATCGAATTCTAACAAATTTCCAAAGCCTCTCTTAGTATATTCTATGTTATTGAATTCCAAGCATACAGTGATGCTTTAATCTAAATTTAACATGCCTCTCTTCAATTACATCTTCTAATTTGGTTTGACTTTAAGCATCAGCTTCCTAGGTCTTATCATAAGGAATAACCAAAGTATCTGCAGGAGATAATTTCATCAAATATTTATTCCTTAGGGGTGTCAACAGACCAAATTCTCATTTCAAGGCCAAAACCTTTTCAAAGCGGTCTTCGATTTGGTTTATCCACCACTATATCATCTTGAATAGATATTATAAAATAATCTCTAAGTTTGCAATTAGCAAAAATCACTTATGTAGAAAATTCAAGGGTAGTAGCACAAAAATTAGGACAATCACCATCCACCTCTACTTTAATTACACTAAAAATCTAACAAAACAAAAGATCCAAAACACCATAACCGAGTTTATCTAACATGGTTGTAACCTAATTAACTTGATCACACCCATCTCTAACTAACATAATCAGACCCACGAAATTCCATTACAACCACATAACCTTACTTCTCTTTGTTCTGTTCAGTGGTAGTTGTTGTTAACGTTGGTGGTAATGTTTATGTTGTTCAAGCAACTCAATCAATATTAGTAACTCCACCTTGCACAACAAGTGATGATTGCATTCCGACAGTTTAGGGAGAAGTAAATCATAGGTAATAGGAACTCACTAACTAGTAGCAATCAAATCAAAAGATGTTTCTCATGCTGGATAATAGTATATAAAAAAAAAATTCTTGAACTAAAATAACTGTAACATACTTCTGTCAAAATTTAGTGAGAAGACTTACTAACATCAAAGTTAACTTCCTCCTTATCGACGTCACTCGCGGTCGGCTGATCTTACAAACCTAAATAAATTATGATAGAACCCAACTGAATTCTAAGAAATCATTACCATCATCTTATCATCATCGCCATATCTAAAGTATTTTCCATCGACATGGGTTGGTTTTAGATCACAACCGTAATGGTCCCCCCAACACTGGAACTTCTAATTGATAGATTATTCAATCCCCAAAGAACAAACTATTTTTAAACTTCAAAAACTAACCAATCTACAAGTTTACAGTTAGTTTATGGCACATGAAAGTTCTTGATCTTGCTAGTAACAAAGTTAAAAAGGGAATGCACCGTCATGGGGTGGAAATAACTTATTATCACGCAGTTTCTTCACTTATGTCCAAATACGTTAATGATTACTATTTTACCATAATTATTCCGGCTATCTACTCTTTAAGTGTTGGAATTTGTATCGCTAATCTGTTAGGGATTGCCCAAGTTCCTATATAATGAAATGTCACAATTGAATAAGACAGTAGAAGACATCGTTAGTTATAATCGAGCGGCGCTTAAATTTACGACGTTAAAATGCTGGGAACAGTTACTGAATTGGTTGAAAAAGGAGAGCCTATTCGAGTACATAAAATAGACATGTCCTTATTGCTTGTTTAAACTCCTGATTCACATATTCATACCCTCTTCCACCATTCACTAAAATTTCCTCGATATAGCATTATGATTCAAACCCGATGAACTTCCTAAACTAACATGTCCGCGATTGAATATTTAATTCAAACTTATTCTGATAAAAATTGACATATATTTATCTATATATATACAAAAGCTAGGGATCATTGGTACAAAAATTTGGACAACCAAACTACTCTACTTATCAACACCCAACATCCACCCAACCTAGGAAATCAAGATTATTTCTCATCACCCAATTAAGAGTAACATGTTTTTACCTCCACTAATTATGAAAATTAAAATCCCAATTTAATCATACTCATGAAGCTTTTTAAATTCCTAACTTGAAATAAGAGGAGGATGGGTCAAACAATTCTTACACACATAATTTTTTACAGCATATAATATACAAAGATATTATGAAATTTTCACTTTATAAACATCATTTTTTTAAATTAATATTTTTTTCAGGGAAGAGATATGTAAGAGACTCCCTCACCTCCTCGACGATGCCATCGCCGCCCGCCATCTGGCTCCGCCCTGCGCACCACCCGGCTGACCCCCTCCTCCCACGACGCTATCGCGCCTGGCCGCGGCCCTAGCCGCACCCTGCTGCCGTCGCCGCACGCGCGCCGCCCGTGCTATCGCCACGTGCGTGCTCGCCCGTGCTGTCGCGCTGAAATCCAAAGAGGGATATGGATGGGGGGGGGGGGGGGGAGAGAGAGAGAGAGAGAGAGAATTTGAGAGCGGGAGAGTGATTGAGGGTGAGAGATTGAGAGGAGGAGATCAATTTTTAGTTTCATGTCCTCTGATCTCTAAGGGTTTTAGTGAGCTGGGGATGGAAGAAAGAAAAGTGAAATAATTAGTGTGTGTGTGTGTATATATTCTTAATTTAATAAAATCCCAAATCCTCCCTCTTCAAAATTTGCCACATACACACACAAATTTCAACCCTCTAGTCTCTCTCCACCTCACTCTCCGCTCACTCTTTATTCATTTTATATTTCATATCTTGTATATGTATGCATGTATTCATACCTGTATTTTATTGTATCCACATCCAATTTTTACACATGTATTTATATAAGTTCTTCCAGCTTCCCTACAAAATTTCAAAAAAAAAAAAATCCATTTTCATAAAAAGATTTAATTCAATCATCACATCAGATAATCATGTATAAATATTAAAATCAAGGACTATAATATTAAATCAAGATTTTAATAACCAGAGTGCTACAATGCAAGCCATACAAAGTACAAGAAGTCACCAAAGTCGGCAGAGTTCCACATACGATAAATCTCAAACCAAGCAAACACAAGAAACCCTCACATATCAAGAATACAAACTGAAATGAAACAGAATCACGTAAAAATACGCTTGGGGGAAGCACCCGAATGGCATACCCATGCACATAGTCCCCCATAACATATGGGGCACCGCGAACCCTCGGAGCAACGCATGGCATCGTTGCCGGCGGACGACATTTTCTCGAGCGATCTGCACCGAATCAGGAATCGGCCGAGCCTGAACAGGAATGAGCGGGCGGAGTTGAAGGCCAGAAACAGAAGGAGGTGGAGGAAGCAGACTGACATCGTGTCTTTCAAGGGTCTGATCTGGGGGTGCTGACTACTGTTGTTGGCGAGGTTGGGTGGGGGGAAGAGGGATCTTGAAGAGTAATAAGCATTGGAGGTCCTGTTCGACAATGTGAGAAGGATGAAGGGCAGCATGATGATCGATGATGATGATGGGGTCAGCTCGGATCCTAGTGGTAGAAGGACGCTATAGTTCGTTTCATACTTTTGATTCATTGTACAATGCTCGGTCAAGAAGAAATTATTAGGGATTTAAATCCTCTCCTGCTCATACTTCGTTTTAAACCTCATCCTTCTTTCTGTATTATGAGGGACCTCGTTTAGCAGTCATTTACACTTAAAAACTCAATTTCTCACCCTCCAAAAAAAAAAAAAAAAAAAAAAAAAACCAAGAAACTCAATTTCTTTTGTTATAATCAGTGGATAAGTTTTTTTTGATATTTTTCTCCTTGAGCAACTTAATTCACATCTCGGTTTCACTCATTGAAGCACTATGGTACTGGGTGTTATTTCTTTTTTTTTGGGGCGTTCTTTCTCCATTGACATGATGCGAAGTAATTTCAAATTGTAGCGTTTACAGACAATATATCATCTTAAAACTTAAAAGACGACAATGAGAGGTGAGACCAACATTTATATTTATTTATAGCTTTTTTTTTTTTTTTTTTGAATATAAATCACAACCTAGTGCAAGTAAGATTTTAACTTCCATGGCCAATTGCCAAGAAATTTTACCCCTATATTACAATGTGACTTATTTTTATTTGTGATTCTCAAGAGGCAATAAGGGAATATTTATAGATTTATGTTTCTCAGCCTTCAAATAAGAAACCAAACCCCTGTTCAAATTGTCCATTTGACTCTCAACGTGTCTCAAACATATGCAAAACGCTGATAAATTATATACGTATGAATATAGTTGCCCATCAAGAAAAAAATATAGAAAGGTAATGAACTTGGATACAAGTCCAGATGGTTCTCGCTCCTCTGCCCCATCTATACATTTCATGGTCTGATGCTGGAGGAAATTCATATTACTCCCAAGCTGTCTAAAATCTCTTTCTCCGACATTCCCTATTTAAATGATAATTTAATTTCTTTATTGTACACTTCCTTCCTTGAATGATTATATTTCTTCACCCATGCAAATAAACATGTTAATACTTATTGATGCTGATTTTTTTTCTCGTTATTTATATTAAATTATTTAGTAGACAACTGGGGATGACTAATGGGGCGAGTCGACCCGCTTCGACTCGACCCGCCCCGCCCCGCCCTGTTCGTCGCACAGGATAGGTTGCGAGTCAACCCAGACCCGCCCCGTTTAGGGGCGGGTCAACCCGAATTGACCCGCCCAAATTCACCCGTCCCGCATAAACGGGACGGGTCAGATTCGTCCCGTGACGAATCACGGGACGAATCGGGTCGGAGAAAATTTTCCCCGACCCCTCCTCTTTCCTTATTTTAAAAGTCCTATATTATTATATATGTGAGACAGAAAAATTATTTTCAGACTCCTATTTTATTTTTTTAAATTTTTTTAACCCTCAACAGCTCAAAAAATTGTTATTGTGATAAATTTGAAATTTTCTAAAATAAAATAATAATAAAATTCGAGACGGGTTGGAATAATAAAATCCGAGACGGGTCCAACCCGTCTCGGCGAATCCGGGTAACGAATCGGGCCAAGAGACCCGATTCGTTCCCCGATTACTTGATTCGTCTCGTTTGGATTCATTTCGAGACGGGTTCAATCCGTCTCGTAACGGATTCGTTAGCTAACGGGACAAATCAACCCGATTCGTCCCGTTGGCCATCCCTACAGACAACTACAGACAATCAATTGAAAAGCCCTCCGTTTATCCCTGAACAATTACGCGCAAAGGCTCAACTATTACGTCATCCTACACCTGATGACATTGTGTGGTTGCCCAGGCACAACTTGATGCACGAACAGTATTGCCTTGGCACAATTTGACGGAAGAAAGCAGTCGCGAGCAGTGGACTGCAACTGCTTGTAATGGCCCCTCTTTTGCTATGGTATGCAATGAAGCAATGGCTTGTAATGGCCTCTCTTTTGCTATGGTATGCAATAAAGCACTTGACTTTTGGCTTTTTCTTAAAGAAAAAAAATTTTAAAATTGAATTTTCTTTTTCTGAAAGATCCACCCACTATAGCAGCAGATATCTGATAGATCTTTTGACAACTGCAGTTGCATATCCATATTCACAAGATTCACAACTGTAGAAACCTTCTGCTGTATAGGCTCATGGATCATGTGTTCTAAAAATAGTTTTACGGTCCAACATTGAATAATGACTAATCGAATTAATCAGGAATTAATTAGAAATTAATCCAAATTAAATATTTTAATATATTTAATTATATTTATATACAACTACATGTAAATGTAAATATATATAGTTAATTTTTGAAAATACTTAAATATTATACAAGGTAATATCTAGATGTGAAGTTATAAACCATGATATGATGAACAATAAGACAATATGAATAAATAGTAAAGAAAAAAAAGAAGAAGAGAACTTATTTTTTTCGTATTAGTAATTCAAGATTTCAAATTTTACAATATAAATATAAATCAAAGAACTTATCCGCAAAATTACATAAATAAAAAGGTTAATCAATTTATCAATCAAAATAATGAGCTTTAAAGAATGATGGAAAAAGATTGCTAAATAAGTTAATTTGAAAAATAATCAAAAACAATAAAACATAAGTATCACTTTATGCAAAATATATAATAATAAAATATCATAATTCATCTATTATTTAATGCAAAACAAATTAATCGGGTGCTTAATAGTTTTGAACCCGATTAAGTGCCTTATTAATCGTTTTGGACCCGATTAAGCGCCCGAGCACATAATCAGAGTGTTGAATGTAATATTACACGGGCTACTAACGGTTAGAATTAATCGGCCAATAAATCCGATTTTTAGAACACTGGCCCGAAGATACAAAAGGAATTCAAAAAATTTCAACATCCATTTACACCACTGAGCACAATAATTCCATACACTTGTGGATCAGGACCCCTCATCAAATACAGATGAGGTAATCTCTCCAGTCTATGATCAATAAATATTCTTACCATTAGCTCAAAAAGTATGCAAGACCAAGACCATTGTGGTTTAAAGATCAAGAGATGATAAATAACATACTTGATCAAAAATCCATTAAAGATCAAGAGAACATCTTGAAAGATCCAAATTTCTTAACAGAGGATTAAATGGCTACTACTAGTTACAGGATAAATTTAGTTCTCAGTCAAATTCAACAATTATGAAAGGAGGCGAAGATAGTACTTACAGAAGTTAACAGTTCTGGTTCTTCAGCAATTGCTCAAAGTCATCATGACTAAAATTAAAATGTTCACGGACCAAATAAAGCTACTAGGGCTAACAAATTTAAGTAGAATTCAGAAATCTACCATCCTCAGAGGTAGGACATGACCATTGATTTACAAAAACACACCAAGTAGTTACTAATTTACAAGTCAAATTGGAGGATCCAAAATTCTAATTACAAAAGAATGGATGTGAACCACTATACATATCTTCTAAAAGATTTTACAGTTAATCCTTAAAGACAAGAGCTTGTTAAATGAAGGTCATCATCCTAAGCATTCCATCAGGAAAACTAAAAAGTATATGAGAACAATAAACATGTCAAGGTGATTTTCTCCAAGAGGTGAAGAAATAAATATTTCTAGACAACACTTCATGACTGAATACAAAGACCAAAAAAAAAAAATCCAGACTATAAATACAACAAATTAACAGAAAAGTGGGAAATGGACGACATACCTCAAAATTCTCACTAATGTAAAATTTTGAGAATAGACTATGCTATTTTCTTCTGGAAGAATGATGTGATTTTAAGAAGCCCTCTCCAACTCCAAGGTTAACACTGTGCATTCGTCTTATTCTGACATTTCGTTTACCTCCATACCAAGCTCTGACACTTTAGTTTTTTGTGAAACAAGGGCTTCCTCATCGAGGCGGGAGGTTAATGTTTTAATAACCTGATGTGGCCATACTTTGAAATTCATGGGGAGAGTGGAACAAGATTATTGGCCTCAAAAAAAGAAAGAGAACGAATCTATTTCAAAAAATTTGGCGCTGAGCAACACAAACTGTTTTTTTCCTCCTTGCAGCTCTATTAAGATGAACCTCCTTAGTTAAATTAGTAAGTACTAATGATTACTTCCATGTTCGTCCTGGTCCCCTGTCAATTATAGTTGCTATTCACTAACAATCCTACCACTCATCCTAACTGGTGCATTGCACAAATCCATTGCACAGCCACAATTTAACACAATGTCAAAAGAGCTCTCTCATCATATCTTTCAGTTGAACAACTGCTAACTTCTAAGTAATGGGATCATTTTGTATTCTAATTTTGCATGTTTCCACTCATCCATTCCAGCATTATCAATTCGCCTGCGCGCATTCATTTGCTCACTTTTTGGACATTTTTCTTCTTTAGTGCCCAACATTGCATCCATGAAGCATGGCCAAAGGGAATGTCCCTTCAACCTCAGTGCTAAAGTTAGCGAACCTAATTCACATTCTAAACAAATTTAAGTTCAAGCTTTAGAGCACCTCCCAATTGTAACTTACTATTACAAATGAAAGAAGAGAATTCCAATGCATCAGCTTGCAATCAAATTTTAATCAAAATGTGTAACTGAAGTTCAAGTTATATGAGTAGGGGGGGAAAGACAGAGATATAACATCCAAGTTTGATAGTTTAAGTGGAGAAAGGGGAAACCTAAATTACGTCTAAGGTCATAGTTCCAACACTCCAGAACCCATAATCCAAAATACAAGCTTGACAGATAGTCAGTTAATCACTTTAACAAATAGAAACGAAGGATAGATAATGAAATGATCAGTTCCTATATTGCCAGATTCCATGCTGGAACCTGCTAATTGAAAATTAATATGCCAAAACCAGCTATATCACAAAAAGATAAATTTATTCCAAACAGCAAGTTGCTACATGTTCCTAACACTACAACAAATCACAAGCTGAAGCAAAGGAAATATCCCATCTCCTGATTCATAAATAAATTAGAAGAAGTAAAAAAAAAAAAAAAAAAAAGTCATATCACATCTTCAACATCATATTCCAAATCATAAACTTGAAATAACAATTTTAAATGATCAAATCACACCTTAAAACCATGAACACCTAGTTCAATATTACGCATTCGCTGTACCCAAAAGAATTTAAATCACATTTACTATTTGGGGATTAATTGTGTATTTCCAAAATGAACAACAAAATTGGAAGGAGAAACACAAATTCAAGCAATATCTTGCAGTCTAACTAGAATAAATGAAACTAATTACGAGCATCTTTGTACGGCAAATGAAAGGAATAATAAAAAGAAGAAAATTTACAACATTTTTTTTTGAGGGAATACAAATCACATCTTTAAGGCCACACTTCGCAATTTAGAATTACAAAATATTGTCACAATTCAAACATTCTCACCTCTCCTTGATCGCCCTCCACAGGTACCTCCCGCTAGCCATGTCCACAAAAGCCCAGAACCCATCTCCAATCACCTGCAAATTTACCCCAAAAAAAAAAGCAAAATTAAAATTTGAAAACAAAATCCATAACCCATCTTGATAGAGGATAAAAATCAAAATTAAGACATAATTCAATTAGAAGAAACGAGAAAAGTAGCAACCTTTCTGGGATCAAAACCACGCTTTTCCCCCAAATCATCGGTCGAGTTTTGAGTCGCCGAGGGATCGTCGGAAGCCGGGGGAGGAGGAGGCGACCGTACCGTCTTCCATGCGAAGTATCCGGCGAGGGTCGCAGAGATGAAGACCAGGATGAAGCGCAACGGGCACATCGGCGGCGGCGACCGGGGTTCGTTGGGGGCGCTATGATCACCTCCCGGTGAGCGGAAAGCAAGCTTTATCTTTACTTTTTTTCTTTTTCTTTTTCCAATTATCTACCTCTCATTCTAATTCTGATAATTTTGGGAGGTGAAATTGGGATTCAACAGTGGCAAGGTCGCCCTTCTGGATATTTTGTCGGCCACCCCTTTTAGAGGCCGTCCAGATGGACAAATAGATAAATGTCACTCTGGTATTATCCTTACACAAGTGCTGCGTTTATTGGGTCAATTTTTCGTATTTACTGGTCAATTATTTAATATTTAATATTTTTAATATTACTATTTTAAGTACTTTTTTATTTTTTAATATTTTAAATCCCAAAAAGTTAATTTTGTTATCAATTTTTTTCCCTTACGGTTTACATATTATAGCAATCAATACCATAAAATACAATACACTTTTCATTTATAATTTTACATTATCAACTAAATATTATAAATTTACTTGCATTTAACTCACCTGTAAATAGTTTACCACTGACGACTTACGATCACTTAAAACAATCAAACATGTCCTTAAATTGATCTTTTGATCTTTGGAGATTAGATTTTTACATGCCCTTGCTTGTAGATGCATGCGGAATTACATAAAAAATATCCTAAAATTTTAGGATATTAATGCAATTTTGATTTGTAAAAATTATATATATTAAAAAAGAGAACAAGAATGCTTGTGTTTTTGTCGCGTGGTTAAATCAAACATGTCCCAGTGTCGTGCAGCATCTACGGAAGAAATGATCGACCTGTATATGACTATGTCGCCAACTTATCAGTTGCCAAGTAGCACGCGGCCAAGGTATCACCAGTAACATGCTTCTCTTAGTCACCGTAGCTGTTATGGGCCTGTTTGGAACACAGAAAATGGGTTGAAAAAACATGGATATAATGGGGTCTGTTGTCAGTTTTCTCTCATGAGTTAAAATCCTATTTGTTTACGATTTTCAGAAAATAAGAAAAGTAACGCTGACATCAGCAAGACGTCAACAAAATCCTCACTCTCTTTATCTGCAAAAATATTGAAAAATGGACAGCCTGAGGCCCACTAATAAATTATTCTCGATGTCAGTTTTCTCTTTTTTTGTTTTCCCAGTCACAGGCCCTAAATCCTATGGTATCTTTGAATTCTCATCTATTTCTCCAAAGTTTGTTTTCTAATACAAAGTTACAAATAACTACTGGTATATAGATTCATGGATGTAGTTAAGGATGATGTGTCCATGATGGATGCTTTACAATGCACTGTTGTCCTTGAGATAGCGGTCTGCCTATTATACATTGATTCCATGCATAAGCTTGGTATATAACACCTGAACTGCCAAAAAGATGCCACATTTTGGAGTTCCCTGTGCATTCTTAAAAATCTCTTTTACAAAACATGTAAATTATTACTGAATCACAGTGTAAATGTTTTAGTCAGGCAGTTCATCATTAACTGTACAAACTTCAAGTACTATGTATCTGAATTAGAGAGGGCAACACTCAACTCTACCTCATACTCCTAAATAACATATGTTGACATTTTTCACCACTTTGATTTGCGCAAAAATGATTTGTCCTTCAGCCTTTATGGAATTTAAATTGCTTGTATACAATTTAAAACACATCTGAATATGAGTAATTTCCAATTATCAACCACTTGTCTTCTGATTCACAACTAATTTTTTTTACTTACCAAGTTAGTCCTTATTGTTGATTTTGCACTGAGGGGATTTGTACTCATAAGCTGACATTTGTACCCTAGTCTAAAAGTAGTGTCATTAAATTAAACTACAAGCAAATCTCTATTGTCTTCTAAGGTGATGGTTATATCTTAAGCCAAGCTAAGCATGTCTGTTCCAATCTTAACCTAACAAGGATTCACTTTGAAAGGCTGTACAGAGTGCTCACACACGTGGTCACGTGCTTACGCCCACCCACCTACACACATACACCTCTTAAGTGTGCACACACGCATGCCAGATGCACACGAACACCTCATGCAGGCACCGATCCATGCAAAGCGTACAAGATATACATTATTTGTTTGTAGTTATCATTTTGAGTACAAGAGAATGTTCATCTTTCTGAGGTATACCAGTTTACTATGTTATCAACTCTTTTTTAATTGTTGCTAAAAGGTTTTCCATCAGAATTTTACGAATCAGAATGTGTTTAGCCTTTATAAAATGGACAAGTAGCAGTTGTTATAAAAATAGCAAGCAAAGGAGCATATAGCAGAAGTTTGAAAGCTTAAACTATCAAGATAATTGTTTCAACTATCCCAGTCTGTGTTGTGTCTTACCAAAATGGGAACCAATTTCAGCATTCATGTTGTTTGGGAAAGGTTAACATGTCAGCTGATGATTGTTTAAGATATATGAGATCACAGTTTCTTTTGGGTGAAATGATAACACTCTTCTAGGTAGAGGTAGCTGGATGTATGTGCAATCGGCTGATCTTGTTTAGCCCTAACTTGCATGATTTATATGATGGCCATGTGGTATAATGCCTACTTGTCTCTTTTCTTTAGGGGCCAATGAAGTATTTGTGCATGTGCACAAGGATAATGCAGGTGCCCAGAAGCTATATGAGAAGCTAGGGTTCGAGGTACAAGCTATTCGAACTCTACCATTCCACCTGGAAAATGTTCTTATATTCTTCTTGTGGTGGGAGTTTTTCTGATACGATTGATTGAACGGTCAATCTCGCACTACAGGGTTGAGGGATATAAATTATCGAAAGCCGATAAAGACTTCAACACAGAAAGCAAGTAAAAAATAGGAGATTTTTACGTGAAAATTCAAGTTGAGAAAAACTACTGGGAGGAGAGAGAATTCACTGTTATCAAAAAGTTATAGTGAATTTTACAGAGCTCTATTGTGATTACAATCTCTTAGATCTCATCCCCTCTCTCGTTCGAGGAGAAGGTTTATTTGTATTGAACTGTTGGCTGGAGGGTGGATGGAACGATGGCGAGATTGGCGTAACTGTCGTGAGTTTCACGTGCAGAATTGTTATAACTGCTGCGATTGTGGGCGCTTGATTGTTGGGATCGCCGGCTGAAAATCCTCCCCAGTTTATAACTGCACATGACGTTATGATCGTGAGGGAAGTTAGGCTGCTTAACTGAAGACGAGAATCAAGGAGGGCGGTTGTTATAGTTGTCTTACTCATAGTGGAAGTTACTGGAAAAGAGTTGGACCTCGAGACGGTTGAGAGTATGAGAGTTCTCGGGACGGATGTGTTCTTGGAAAGAGATGCGGCCTCGTGAACGACTGAGTGTTCTCGGAAGGAGGAGTGGCTTTGGGAAGATACTCAGACTTTCTTCTTGGGCACGCAATGAGTCCGCCGGTACGTTGAGTTTATCTCTTATTTGGGATGCTCCTAATGAGGTGAAACAAGTGTCGCGATCGTGAAGAAGATTAAAATATGACCACTACACTTTAAAACCTGATGTTATCTTGTTTTCTTCCCCCTTGTAGATAGTTGAAAAGGCTATATATGTCTCTGTCTCTGGAAGAGCAGCAGTATCTACTGTGCTTGAAGACTTCATAGATAGGCACCCTGTCCAGCACCAACTCTTTACAAGTTTGTATAGAAACGAATTGCTTTTTACAGGAGTTCTTCTGACAGATCACCACAGTGTGTTTGATTTATGAAAGAATGTCTCCAGTACCTGGAAGCATTAAGTGTTTACGACTGAAGACCCACATTCCATTTCACCCCCTCACTAGTTTGTACAGAAAAAAGATTGCTTTATATAGAGGATTTTTTTTTTTTTTTTTTTTTTTTTTGAGGCCTTAAACCCAATAGTTCAGACAAAAGAATGAAAGAGGATGCAACAAAAATTCCACTTTGATTTTCAATTGTGACGTGAGTTCTTTGGTGGACCTCTTACTGTTCATTTGACCACTCACCATATTCGTTAGGTACAGAACAATTTATAAGCTGAATGACAAGTGAATGGAAGTTTTATTTTCTGTTCCTTATGACTGTTGATAGATTTAGTCTCCAGTGAAAACAGACGATTCAATGGTCAGTCAACTATAATCGAGAAATTTTTCAGTCTCTACTTTGTCCTGAATTTTATTTAATTTTCATAGTTATGACCTCATTTATGTCCGTTTTATGGCATCACTGTTGGATGTTAAAGAACAACCTTCTACAAGTATTTTGATTGATATTTTGCAGAGCATTGGCATCAATTAATAGCTGATTCTTGAGGAAAAAGGGCTGACAATTGCAAATGTTGCTATATCAAACACTGACACTGAATTCCCAATAATCAATAAATCAGCAAGTATTTGTAGATTGTACATACAATGGTGTTTGGACCTCATAAAGGGCACATCGTGGGATCCTCTCGTGTCTCAATAAAACTACATCCTGGCACTATCTTCGCCTCTTTCTTCTTCGTCAATCTCCGCCTCCTCGCTGCGTCCTTCCACCGACCTTCATCCCCGTAGATGCTCGACATGAGGACACAGAAAGTCACATTGTGAGGTTCCATCTTAAAAAGATCCTCTGCCACTAACTCTGCTATCTCAACATTTCCATGGATCCTACCAGCGCCGAGCAAAGCTCCCCAAACTCGTGTGTCAAGCTTCAGCTCCATCCCCTTCACAACCCCATATGCCTCCTTCATTCGCCTTCCGGCTCGCCCCAGCAGGTCCACTATGCATGTGCAATGTTCCACTTTCAGAACAACGCCATGCTCTTCCCTCATGTGCTTCATCTCTGTATCTGCAAGTCCCGAATGACTACAAGCAGAGAATACCGAAGTACACGTAAAGGTATTCAGCCTCACTCCTTCGGCCTTCACCCTATCGAAAAGCTCAAAAGCCTCTTGTGCATGCCCCGATCATTGCGCTCCAAGAGACCGGGACTCAATCATTTGAAACACGTCTCGAGCCAACTCCAAGTTCCCACACTTTGAATACATGGCGATGAGGGTGTTTCCGACTCTCACATCGGCCTCCAGCCCATGGCTCACGGCGAGCTCATGCGCCCATTTACCGACATCTAGAGCCCCCAAGGTAGTACAAGCTGATATCATATCACGCTCACCAATGTCACTGCGTTGAATTTGGCATGCTTCTCGGATTCAATCATCCTCTGAAAGAGCTCAATCGCTTTCACTCGGTCTCCGCTCTGCTCCTACACCGCATCATATTATCTGAGACCAACGTCCTGTCTGACATTCCATCAAACAACCGCGCGGCCTCCAAATCACCACACTTCCCGTACATCGCAATCAAATCGTTCACCAACGACACAAACGAATCCAAACCCCCTTTTATCGAAAACCCATGCACCGGCCTCTCCAGCCACGCCGGCCCATTGCACGCCAGAAGAATACTAACAACCGTGACCTCATTCGGCTGCACACTTTCCTCAATCATCAGCATAAAAGCACTTCTAGCCCGTCGTGGTGGTGGGGGTGGTTGTGTTGGGTTGTTGTTGTTTTACTCAGGCAATGGTAACTGCCTGCGAGAGGGTCAGGCAAGATGTGTCTGTTGTTACTAGTCGGACAGGGTTGAGCCCACCATTTTGAGCAACTTTCACCTTTCGCGGGAGGTCTTTTTTTGCAAAAACACGTGTAGGCCTCGCCCAATTGCTGGACAAAAAGGCTCCCGCTGGAAGTGCTCTAAGGGCTCATTTGTTTTTGGGTTGTTGTTTTGCCCCGGCAATAATAACTGCGTGCAGGTAGAGGGTCAAGCAAGATGTGGTCAGATAGGTATGGACCCACCATTTTGGGCAACTTTCACCTTTTGCGAGAGGTCTTTTTTGTAAAAACATGTGTGGGCCCCACCAATTGCCTGGGCAAAATGCCCCCGCTGGAATTGCTCTAAGGGTTCATATCGGGGCGGCTATCGGGGCGGGTCAACCCGCTTTAACGCCCCCTGATTCGTCCTGTGTAATCCGTTTGAGTCGCACAGGGCGAATACGGGTCCACCTCGTATTCGCCCCGTTATAGGGCAGGTCCAGACGAATTGACCCGTCCCGTGTAAACGGGACTGGTCGGATCCATCCCGCAATGAATCATGAGACTAATTGGGTTGAAAAATTTTCCCAAACCCTATATGTGTGTGCGCGCGCGCGCGGGTGGGTGGGTGTGTGGGAGTGCGGGAAAAATGTACCTCAGCCGCCAGCTGAGAGAGACTCAGCTGACGCTTCAATATGATTACAGCTGGCTACAATATGGTCACAATCCACTGCAATATAGTCGCAGTCCATTGTAAAATCATATATTTTTCAGTGTGGGATCATGGTAGCAGTTCTAAGAAAAAAACTGCAATCATGATCATGATTGCAGTCCTCAGAAAACACTAATATCATGATAGCAGTCCTCAGAAAAATACTGCGACTTGATCACAGTCCTCACAAAAAACTATGATCATGATAGCAGCGCCCAAAATTGTGGCTGAAATTCAACCACGTCGCGCCAGCTGATAGAGTCTCTCAGCTGGCGGCTGAGATACAGATCTCTCTCTCTCTCTCTCTCTCTCTCTCTCTCTCTCTCTCTCTATATATATATATATATATATATATATATATATATATATATATATATATATATATATATATATATATAAGATGGGAAAATTAGATAGAGACCCTTATCTTGTTTTTTTATTTTTTTAATAAAAAAATCCGAGATGAGTCCAACTAGTCTCGGCAAATCTAAGTAACGAATCGGGTCAAAAGACCCGTCTCGTTTCTCGTTGCTTTGACCCATCTCGTTCTATTCGTTACAAGGCAGGGTGAACCCGTCTCGCAACGAATTCGTTGGACTAATGGGACGAATTGCATCCCTACTCATTTGTTTGCCGGAAAAGCCCATTTCGAAACCTGAGAGCAGAGTACACGTCAATGTTTTCCACGCGCATCATTTGGTTGCCGGAAATAAAAAGGGAAGCCCACGCCTGGCTCGCAAATAGTGCGGGCCGTATGCGTCGCAGTGTCACTGCGGTTTCCGCTTGCCCGAGCCCGGAAGTGTGAGAATTCAGAGTTCTCAAAGAAAGCGGCTCCATTTGATGGGTGATCGAGATTTTCGATTTGTAGGGGTTTAAACAAACAGGCCCTAAATACATCCATCCCCTTCCCAAACACCGAATTCTGAATGTAACCCGTGGTCACTGCGGCCAACAGCACGATGTTCCTGACACTTGACGTCCTAAAAACCCATTCCATAGCCGGGATATCGCCGCAGCCAGAGTAGAACTGGATCAAAGACGTGTTGCCAAAGATGTTTGAGTCGAGGCCGTGCTTGATGGAATTGCAACGGGCTTGCTCGCCGTGGTCGAGGTGGGAGAGGATGGTGGAGAAGCTAAGGACGAAGGGGAAGGTGAAGTGGTCGGGATGCGGGAGTAGAGAAGGAAGACGGGGCGGAGGGGGCCAAGGTCGGAGTAGGCGCAAAGGAGGGTGTTGAAGAGGAAGGTGTCCGGGTGAGGGATTTCGTCAAACAGTTGGCAGGCGTAAAGGACGGAATGGGAGAGAGAGAGAGAGAGAGAGAGAGGACGAGGGAGAGGAGCTTGGAGGAGATTGGGAAGTGGCGGGAGAGGCCGTGGACGATGAGGAGGGCATAAAAGCCTTTTGGAACAACAAATGTAATAGCAACCACAGTAAAAGTAAAAGTTGCCTGTCTTACAAATTTAAGAAAGGAGAGTATTCTCAGTAAGTTACGAGCTTACTCAGCAAATCAAGATACATTACATACAAAAATTACCAACCAAATTTTGAGAACACCCTGGGGGGTTTGGGCTAAAAGTGAATACAAGTTCCTTCGTCCCTCGAGCTTACTTCCATCTTTTTAGTTCTTGGAGATCCTGGAGCTCAACCTTCGCATCCACTTCTCCTGAGCTGCAGTAAGATTTTGAAGCGTTGAACGGGAAGAAGCATGCTGTCGAGATACAGGGAGTTCGGCTGGAAGTGCAGCAGCAGCGCTGCTGAAGGCATTAAGTACCAGGAAAGCCAGAATGGGCGAGAGATCCAAAGTTCCTCCAAGTGGTGGGATAATTCCACGGAATATGTTAAGATAAGGATCGCATATAGTGCTGGAAAAGGGAAACATCGCGGTTATAAGATTTATTTGCTTAAATGTCAGATCAATCAAAACAGAAATGTACATAGAACCGAAATCAAAACTCAAGACCAGCACTGATTGATATCACATCTGAATCAGTTTTCGACAATGCTTCTGGTTTCTCATAACTTCCTATTGGTTCAGTATATGTAGGACAAGTGATTCTTTCTATAAAAATCATGATTTTCCATTCAAAAGATATAGATTTCTAAAATAATCAATACAAATATAGAAAATGCTCCATTGTAAGTGTCGTGATATGCCTAACACAGCAGTAGTCAAACAAAATACGAAGTCACCCATAGCTTGTATACTTACAGAAAACTCTGGAGATTGATCCATCATATTACACTTGGCCAGAGTCATGTATGGTTCAATATAGAGGATTTTAATTTTCGAAAATTTATTGCCATTCTATCAGCGCACAGAAATTAGATGCTTGGACACAATTCTCGCCCCATGATAAATAATACAAGCTCATTATATATTGAATAAGATGACATAACTGATCGTCTAACCTTGTGAAGAAAGCAATGGATACATGTCTACGGAGATGATTCGAAGGTATACATAAAAGTAGACGTTTTTTGAGTAAAACATTTATAAAAATCCATGTCCTAAATTGCAACTGTATGAACTCCACAAGGAAAAGTCGGAAGGATGTGGAGCAGTCTGTGTCAGAATTAGAAAGAAAATCAACCCATTATAAGGACAAATTAAAAAAAAAAAATGTTCAGTCCAACTGATATTTGTTTTAAGAACGGATGACTGAACCAGGGTAGACTTTTATCTACCGTTGTAGAGTCGGAATCAAAAGCAGTTTACACCTGCAATCAAAGCCTACCAATTTCCAAGCTTATTTGCTTGTCTACTACAAACCATGCACGCTACTATCTCTAGCCATATGTATCTAGATCTAGAACAACAAAAGCTAGGTGACTGCCCACATGTATTTCAGTTGGAATGAATTCAAATCACTTCAAAATACTATTGCATAAAAGCTGAATATGTAGAACGGGGGAAAAAAAAAACAAGAAAATCCATGATGTAAAATGAATATATACTGAATACTATGGACTATTTGTGAACTCTCTGCAATTACTGCAAAAATTGTTAGTCTGATAGAGAGATTTGCATGCGAAGGTTTTTATATCCTTGAAAATTTGCATGGGAAGGTAGCCTGGCCAGGTTCACTTGACCATAACACCACTTAGGATTGGGGGTCGTTCAGACATACATGAAAATTTTCACTGTCATCTTTTACTGTTGGCCATTAGTGGTTCTAGATGCTAATGTATCCCATACATCTTTGGCTATTATTTCACCAACAGGTCAATTAAGTAGGGTATTGCTTTATAGACATAAGTGATGAGCGAGAATTACATGGCTCCAAGCTCATGAAATCCAACTATATTGGTTTAGAAGTAGAACAAATAACCAAGTAAAACTTTAAAATGTTTTTGTTGCTATATGGCTCCACCAAACAGATTCAGGCTCAACAGAGGAACATTATCCGTGACATGAAAGTATTCTTATTAATCTTACAAAGCATCTTACGCGAAATTAATTTGAAAACCATTTGGCTACTGATATTTGTGGCTAATGCAGAAAATAGAACTATGTATGATCGGCCATAATACCTAAGAGGGTTGACAATGGATGGAGGAGAGTTGGGGAACCAAGTAAGCACCAGCCTAACCACAAGAATTGTGTTGTATAGATTCAAGAAGTTGTTAATGCCATTTGCCACCGCCAACCCCGCCAACGAGTCACCAGGCAGGATTGCCGCAAAATTGTGAGATGATACCAAGCTCGAGTGTGGAACTCTAGGGAGTCTGAAATGAACCTGCAAAATAATCCACCAACAATTTATCAAATTCAATTTGAAAGAAGTTCAATGTGATAAAAGCTCAAATTCATTGGGAAATGAAAAGTGCTAGGACTCCACCTAGTTTGGCAACCAAGTTTGCGAAACTGAGCTTTCGTTTAAGTTATATTAGAACTGAGGATTGAGGATATGCAAACCTCAGTTTCATTCAGTTTGGAGTTCCCAAAACTTTAGGGTCTCGTTTGGCTATGGTTTCCAAAACCGGGGTTAAGTTTAAGTTAAAATGAAACTAGGGTTTGTAATCATACAAACCTCAGTTTCGGAAACTGGGTTTATGTTTAAGTTAAAATGAAAATTTTACTCAAAGTGGAGTTTCAATAAAATCAGTTTTGGGTTTCGAGGCATCCAAACATCACTTTTAACACTCCCTTTAAACTCCCAAACAAGGCCCTGTTTCAGTATCTCCACTTAGCCTAAAACTCTCCCATACTGAGGTTTGGGAAACTTAAACTTGTTTCCAAATGAGGCATAGTTGGAGTAGAGTTCCCGAATCCCCTAGTTTTGGAGGGTTTCGGAGACAAATTTGAATTTGACACCAAGGTGTAGAAAACTCCAAAATGGTTACCAAACACATCTTTTGGGTTTTCACGGAGTTTCACTAGAGTTAGTTAACTCCAAAGATCATGGTTTCAATTTTTGGAGTTTGGTTAAACCCCATGAAACCCTGGTTTAGAAACCAAACCCCATTGCCAAACAAGACCACATTTCTATATGAGCATGGACAAATTCACCACTTCAACTCCAAATATGCATAAAAACCCACCAAAAAGTCCACAAGAATGAAAAATCGTTTCTAATTTCAACTAATTACGAGAAATTTGTAAGAGGTTGTAGTGGTTGGATTTTTATCTGCACACGGATCATGACGCGTGTCCCGCCTCATCAGGATCGCTCGAGACAGACGACATACCCACACGTCACTTTCCCAAGCATCACTCAGTCGTTCCCAATGTCATCCCTGTTTCTGAGGACACCGCTGCCAAGCCCCATTGCCAAACAAGACCGCATTTCTATATGAGCATGGACAAATCTACCACTTCAACTCCAAATATGCATAGGAACCCACCAGAAAGTCCAGAAGAATGAAAAATTATTTCTAATTTCAACTGACTACGAGAAAATTAGCAAGGAGTTGTAGTGGTCGGATTTTTTTCTGCACACGGATCGCGACACGTGTCCCGCCTCATCAGGACCGCCCGAGATAGACGACAAGACATACTCACATGTCACTTCCCGAGCATCACTCAATCGTTCCCGATGTCATCCCTCTTTCTGAGGACACGGCCCCCCTGAGAACTCTTATATTTCGAGCACCTTCCTGAATACCATTCAGTCGTTGCTGAGGTAACTCCTCTCCAAGCAAGACTCTCATGATTCGCGGAGTCAGTTACGCCACCAAATCATCCCACGTTTTGAACATTACAACGTCCTCTGCTCCATCGCGGATGGTTATAATCGGCAGCGTGGATCACTCACAACAATCAATGGCATAATCCGAGCGGTTATGAAAAAATCCCAACATGCAAATCTTACTGTGTAATATCCACTAACTAATAATATTGTATATCTACTTTTATTAATTTTATGTAGAATTAGTTATTATTATTGATTAATTTATTTTATACATATGTATAAATATATGTGCATACATATTAAGTGCATATGTTTTTTATTTACATTTTATACAAGTATATGCATGCATTATATTTTACACATTATTATTAGCATTATTATTATTATTATTATGATGTTATTGCTAGTATTATTCCTAATTGATCTTCTTTTCCAACCATAATCCAATTATCTAATAAACCATAACTCATTTAACTCAAACCCAAAAATAAAGTAAAATAAAACAAAATAAATAAATAAATAGAGTTTAAACAAAAAATTATAACTATATATAATTATGAGCTTAAATTGTTTATTCCAAGTTTCGAATTCTTGTCCTTTTACCAAATCTTAATATCTAAACCATAATACCACATTGGCGTGTGGTTAGGTTAAAAATCTAAATTATTTAAACAAACCTAAAGCCAAATCTAAATTTTAAATTCTAACTGAAAGATCTCAAGAGATCTTTAGGGATATTATCTTAATAAACTGATTGCTAAAACTCCTAAAAGATCCTATCCTATAACTTTCTTCTCCTGCCTCCGTCAAAAAGAAAAAAAAGAAAAAAAAGAACGACCATCAAAAAGAACTCCTAACCCATCATTTCTGATCCTCTTCACCCTTCTTAGAGTTGGAGTTGATCGTGACGGGAATGGGTCCGAGCGTGGAGGTTGAGAAGGAGGCGTGGAGATTGAGAAGCAGGCTAAATCCAAGTAAGTAAAAATTTAATTTTATGAATTAAAATATTTAATTGAAATAGCATGATTAAAAATTCTATTCTTGTTATGAAAGCTAAATCCCATCTAAAACAATTTTTATGAATTAAAATTTAATAACATATCATGACTTAAAAATCCCCTTTTATGAAACTGAAAATTCGTCCAATAATATAAATAGAATAAATTTGTATGAATAAAAAAAATCCTAATTAAATTGAAATTACCAAATCTAGATTCCTCTTCCCATAAATCGTTTTTTCATTAAAAACATCACCTTTGTTTAAATAAAACGTATAAAAGCTATAACCATAATTAGATTATAGAAAATATTCAAAAAAAGAAAAGGAAAAAAAAGAAGAGGGGCTGTTCTCGGCTGAAACCGAGAGCAGCTGCTTCTCCCCCCTAATTCGGCCAGGCCCAATGGCCTGGGCCGCCACTGGGCCAAGCCAAGAAATTAAAAAAAAAAAAAAAGAGGCTGGGCCGGCCCACAGGAAAAAAAAAGAAAAAGAAAAAGGGAATTGGGCTATCATTGGCCCAGCCCAAACGAAAAGAAAAAAAAGAGAAAAAAGCAAAAAAAGGAATGTGGGCCGGCTTATTGGGTCAGGCCGGAAAACAGAAAAGAAAAGAAAGAAAAAAATACAAATTAATTCTGCAGCCCAATTTTAGAAGCCCAGTTTCAGTCTAGCCCACAGATTTTGGGCTCTAATCCATTTTAATCCGACCCAAATACAAAAACAGACCCGTTAACTTATTAAAAATAATTATTTTTGGCTAGTTAAAAATTTGAAAAAATAAATAAAAATAGGGATAAATATCTAGATAACCCCTACCTTCTACTAAAAAATTTTGGGGTTAATTGTAAATCATATTGGACTGAAATACTACTTTCTAAGTAAAAACCCGCTACTGCAACATTCAGACCCGTTAAGAAAATTGCATGTTTTTAATCATTTAAACCCCACAAAAATCAGTAAATAAAATATGAAGAATATTATAAACTCAGTGTATCATCCTACAACTTTGTTTTAAGACTTGGACCATCCATATTTAATTTAAAATACTAAATAACATCAAGTAAGATATCTTTTATAAAATTCAATAAATGTAAATTTGATATCTTATGTAAAAATTCATATATATTTAATGTAGATTTCTTCGAATTGGTGTTTGGACGTGCGATAAGTCCAGGTGAGTGTTCTTTGTTTATTTATTGAGTTTTTGGTATTATTTCACGTTAATGCTTTTAACTTGTTCCAAATTAATGTTATTTTATGTTTAAATAGTGTTTATGTTTAATTACTGTTCATGCACGTAAATAATTGTTCATGATGATTTACACCCGTTAACTAATATTCAAGTCCACATATGTATATATATACAAAATGAATTTGCCTTGCGGATGTATTTATCTCCCTTAAATAAATGTTGTATATTAATCTTGATCCTGGATATCATGATACCCCTTGAAAATTTGACTGACTATATATGACATCTACCTGATAACTATTGTATTCATGTTATTGAAAGTTACTGAAAAAATATTGTCAGACCGTGACAAATACATTGTTCTATTGTTTTACCGTTTACACGGTATATTGTTCACATTGTTATTGTTACATTGATATTGTTATTGTCACTGTATCGTTCCAGTAATCGAAATAATATGGATATTAATTGTTATAAATGATAATGTAAATTGACAACTTACACCGGGATTGGAGAAATTGATGGAGGAGACAGCGTCTGTATTTTAGGCGGACCTAGGATACATGTTGCGCAGCCGAGATACGGTTCTACTGTAGGGTTCTGGGGGATGACTGACATCCCGTATTGTTCATATTGTCATTGTTATTGACACATTATTATTGTTGTTGTTATTTACTACCTAGCGGTAGGACCTGATTCAGCGCCAGGTGATTGGGCTGTGGTTTCGGGTATGTACGGAACCCACCTAAAGCATGGACAATATCTCTTCTATTAATTTCAATAACTTAGGACGTTGATTGACACGTGTGGGAGGCGTAGTATGGAATGCGTCTACTGCATGTGGCAATTAGTGTTCGCTGACATAATAAATGATAATAAATTATTTATAACTATTATGACTGACTATAATCACCTGATTGTACATATGGATAAGTTACGATAGACATATGACTATAACCATGACCGAATTGTATAACAGACTAGTGACATATGCTAGGTTACACATATTGATATGAGTGGTTTCCTTTTTATCATGATGTCTGTTATATATCGTTCATGACTTTGTTCTTTATATTGGTTATCTTGTTAGCTTTTATTTCAGTTATCATATTGTTATTGTTTACATTGCTTTTCATGCACGAGCATTCCTCTTTACACACACACTCATTAGGTCGCTTCTGACGACCCTGAATTCGCACGTCCAGGGTATTGGACATTTTTATATTGTTCAGGTGACCGTGTAATCGTACGCTTCGCGAGCCGATTAGAGTTTCTCCCTTTTGATTCTAATATTCTTGCCTCTTATTATTCCTATTTTATACTTTTCTTGATTTCATGTATATCAGATTCAGTCTTTATTCCAGTCCTTTTATATGATATCATGTGTGGATGCCTATATGTGATATTGCAGTGATCGTTGATTTATTATGGTCTAGATTTATAGCTTGTTTCGGGTTACTTTAGACTTAGCGTGTATACGTGAGGTATATTCCTTGCGTATATATGTTGCCGACTCTCGTTGCGACTCCGTTTTCACGTATTTTGGGAAGCGGGACGTGACAGGATTTTCTTGGTATCAGAGTCAGGTTCAACATAAAACGGACTTAATTCTTACCGATAACTTGAACGAGCTATAATAACACTGCAATATACATATAGGATTCACAAAATGATATTGAGTCCACTTGAAATTGACTGTCCTCCCTTTAAAAATCTATCTCTTTTATCTTTCGATCTCCCTGATCGCATCTTTTTCTAAAATAATCTTGGTTCCATCTTGATTCCTATTCTCCTTATCTATTCTATTTTTTTGAACCTTTCTCTTGAAATTATCACCCTCATTCTAAAGCTGGTAGTAGAGATCAGAGCGCGCAGCGGAAGCGTGGTGTCCCAGTGAAGCGATGCGGAAACTTGTTTGTTTTCTACCTGGATTTTGATTCATTTATCATTCCCTACTTTATTGAAATTTCAAGGACGAGATTTTTACAAGGTGGGTAGAATGTAATATCCCCTAATTAATAATATTGTATTTTTACTTTTATTGATTTTATGTAGAATTAGTTATTATTATTGATTAATTTATTTTATACATGTGTATAAATATATGTGCATACATATTAAGTGCATATGTTTTTCATTTGCATTTTATACAAGTATATGTATGCATTATATTTTATACATTATTATTAGCATTATTATTATTATTATGATGTTATTGTTAGTATTATTCCTAATTGATCTTCTTTTTCAACCCATAATCCAATTATCTAATAAACCATAACCCATTTAACTCAAACCCAAAATAAAATAAAATAAAACAAAATAAATAAATAAATAGAGTTTAAACAAAAATATATAATTATATATAATTATGAGCTTAAATTGTTTATTCCAAGTTTTGAATTCTTGTCCTTTTACCAAATCTTAATACCTAAACCATAATGCCACATTGGCATGTGGTTAGGTTGGAAATCTAAATTATTTAAACCTAAAGTCAAATCTAAATTTCAAATTCTAATTGAAAAATCTCTAAAGAGATTTTTAGGGATCTTATCTTAAGAACCTGATTGCTAAAACTCCTAAAAGATCATATCCTGTAACTTTCTTCTCCTGCCTTCGGCAAAAAAAAAAACGACCATTAGAAAGAACTCTCAACCCACCATTTCTCATCCTCCTCGCCCTTCTTGGAGTTGGAGTTGGTCGTGACGGGAACGAATCCGAGGCGTGGAGGTTGAGGAGGCGCGGAGATTGAGAAGCAGGCTAAATCTAAGTAAGTAAAAATTTAATTTTTATGGATTAAAATATTTAATTGAAATAGCATGATTAAAAATTCTATTCTTGTTATGAAACCTAAATCTCATCTAAAATAATTTTTATGAATTAAAATTCAATAACATATCATGACTTAAAAATCCCCTTTTATGAAACTGAAAATTCGTCCAATAATATAAATAGAATGAATTTGTATTAATAAAAAGTCCTAATTAAATTGAAATTACCAAGTCTAGATTCCTCTTCCCATAAATCGTTTTTTCATTAAAACATCACTTTTGTTTAAGTAAAACGTGTAAAAGCTATAACCATAATTAGATTATAGAAAATATTCAAAAAAACAAGAAGAAAAAAAAGAAGAGGGGCTGCTCTCGGCCGAAACCGAGAGCAGCTGCTTCTCCCCCCTAATTCGGCCAGGCCCAGTGGCCTGGGCCGCCACTTGACCAAGCCAAGAAATAAAAAAAAAGAAAGAAAGAAAAAGAGGTTGGGCCGCCACTGGCCCAGCCCCACAGGAAAAAAAAAAGAAAAAGGGAATTGGGCTGTCATTGGCCCAGCCCAAACGAAAAGAAAAAAAAAGATAAAAAGAAACAAAAAAAGGAATGTGGGCCTGGCTTATTGGGCCAGGCCGGAAAACAGAAAAGAAAAGAAAGAAAAAATTACAAATTAATTCTGCAACCCAATTTCAAAAGCCCAGTTTCAGTCCAGCCCACAGATTTTGGGTTCTAATCCATTTTAACCCTACCCAAATATAAAAACAGACCCTTTAACTTATTAAAAAATAATTATTTTTGGCTAGATAAAAATTTGAAAAAAAAATAAAAATAGGGATAAATATCTAGATAACCCCTAGTTTCTACTGAAAAATTTTGGGGTTAATTGCAAATCATATTGGACTGAAACACTGCTTTCTAAGTAAAAACCCGCTACTTCAACATTCAGACCTGTTAAGAAAATTGCATGTTTTTAATCATTTAAACCCCACAAAAATCAGTAAATAAAATATGAATAATATTATAAACTCAGTGTATCATTCTACAACTTTGTTTTAAGACTTGGACCATCCATATTTAGTTTAAAATACTAAATAACATCAAGTAAGATATCTTTTGTAAAATTCAATAAATGTAAATTTGATATCTTATGTAAAAATTCATATGTATTTAATGTAGATTTCTTCGAATTGGTGTTTGGACGCGCGATAAGTCCAAGTGAGTGTTCTTTATTTATTTATTGAGTTTTTGGTATTATTTCACGTCAATGCTTTTAACTTGTTCCAAATTAATGTTATTTTATATTTAAATAGTGTTTATGTTTAATTACTGTTCAGCGCCAGGTGATTAGGCCGTAGTTCCGAATATGTACGGAACCCACCTAAAGCATGGACACTGTCTCTTCTGTTAATTTCAATAACTTAGGACGTTGATTGACACGTGTGGCAGGCGTAGTATGGGATGCGTCTACTGTATGTGACAATTAGTGTTCGCTGACATAATAAATGATAATAAATTGTTTATAGCATATTGTGATCGACTATAATCACCTGATTGTACATATGGATAAGTTACGATAGACATATGACTATAACCATGACCGGATTGTATACAGACTAGTGACATATACTAAGTTACACATATTAGCATGAGTGGTTTCCTTTTTATCATGATGTCAGTTATATATCGTTCATGACTTTGTTCTTTATATTGGTTATCTTGTTATCTTTTATTTCAGTTATCATATTGTTATTGTTTATATTGCTTTTCATGCACGAGCATTTCTCTTTACACACACTCATTAGGTCGCTTCTGACGACCCCTGAATTCGCACATCCAGGGTATTGGACATTTTTATATTATTCAGGTGACCGTGTGATCGTACGCTTCGCGAGCAGATTGGAGTTTCTCCCTTTTGATTCTGGTCTTCTTGCCTCTTATTATTCCTATTTCTATACTTTTCTTGATTTCATGTATATCGGATTCAGTCTTTATTCCAGTCCTTTTATATGATATCATGCGTGGATGCTTATATGTAATATTGCAGTGATCGTTGATTTATTATGGTCTAGATTTATAGCTTATTTCGGGTTACTTTAGGCTTAGCGTGTATACGTGAGATATATTCCTTGCGTATATACGTTGCCGACTCTCGTCGCGATTCCGTTTCCACGTATTTTGGTAAGCGGGGCGTGACATACTGTTATGGAGATTTTGATATCGGCACTTTTTTTACAACGTGCAGGGTATTTATACAGTAGAACCACCATCAAGCAGGAGGACGAAACAAAGAAATTGTAAACAGAGCATAACTCTACTGAGTTCACTGTAACCTCTTTAAAATAGTGAATTCTCCTCTCTGTGATTTTTCTCAAATTGGATTTTCACTTATAAAAGTTGTTTTCTTACTCGCTCTTTGTGTGTGAATCTTTTCATTACCTTTATTCCCCGTGGAGTGAAATCGATCGCTCGATCAATCGTGTCAGAAAATCTCTACCATATTTTGGTGTTTTCATTGAGATCTGAGTCCCTACACTCAAGATCTCTCTCCCCATAATCTTCCTCAAAAATTCTCTTCCAGATCAATGATGACTCTACGAAAGCGAATCGCCAATGATGAAACTTCTAAAAGCAAGGCCTCCCGGTCAACCAGCAATCAACCGCATACCGAGGACACCTGCTCCATCTCACCACAGAAACTTTTCGCCAGTGTCCAGCTGTCTCAGCAATAAGAATGACCAACTCTTTCAGATGTTCTACGAGATGAGAGAGCAAATGAAGAAACAACAACTGCAATCTGATCGTGAGCGGGAGAAGTTGGCGCTCGATATTAAAAACATCCTCCATGAACAAGAGGAGCTAAAACTACTCAACCAACAGTCTAGACCGAAGTTACGGCCCTCCAGAACAACTCAACACAAACGGGGGGACCCCGAGAGCAACGGATTCCCAAATCTCCATGCTCTCAACGAGCTGATCAAGAAACGGATCATAGAGGCCAAGCTGCCTCAGCACCTGATTCTAACTACTCACATCCACGGCTCTCCTCTCTCCAAAGAAATTCAGGAGTGTGAATTTTCAAAAAAATTCTCGACTCCCACCTTCGACAGATACTTCGAAGCGAGCGATACAGTTCAACAAATCTGGCACTTCTGAAACAAAATGGTGATCTACTCCCACAATGACCCAGTCATGTGCCTCACATTTCCATCTAGCCTGAAGGACGCAACATTAGATTGGTTCTACTCCCTGCCCTCGTGCTTTTTTCACAACTTCTGGAGGTCACTAAGGCTTTTTTCACACAATACGCCTTTCGCCAAGAAGCGAAGAGAAACAATCATCACTTCCTCTCCGTCAGGCGACCTCAAATCATACATCAACTTCTTCCAAGGCCAGCTGACCAAAGACTCTAACTTTGCTGAGGTCTTTGCACTCATAATCATCAGCGGGTTGCAGGTCACGCACCCACCGTAAAGCATCTCCTGAAGCACGTAGTCAAGATGAGCGAGGTTCTTTTTCGGGCTCAACCTTACATCTAGCTAGAAGAGACGATTAAGGTTTCCCCCAATCACTCGGCGAAACCAAGCGATGGTGGAGGAAAGTCGAAGCCCACTCCTGAAACTCTCGACGACGCTCAAGACCAGCACCGGGCAGCCTCCTTACAAGAAGCAGGTATTCCCTATCCTCATACTGAGTCCACTCTAAAGCTACAGATCGATGAAATACTTCACTTTATTTGTAGCCCCTACTCCCTGATGTATGTATCACAGTATCAGTACTTGATACAGCGTACAAAATTGATTTGACCTTTCTACTAGTCAGATTCAGCCGGTTTCAGTTTCAAATATTATTTTCCAATATTTTAGATTTTTTAGATTTTTTTGGGAACTGTTTGGAACTGATCAAAAATTAACCTAATTAAATAATATTATAATAATAACTTTAAATATTTCTTTCTTCCTTTTCTTTTTTTCCCTCTTCTCCAATCCTCTGGATCTCTCTTCCACCGCCTTACCCACCGCCTTTCTCTTCTCCCTCTCTCTATTTATCTCTTTATTTCTCCTTCTATCTAACTTTAACTCTCTCTCTCTATTTCTTCCTCTCTCCCTCTCTGTTTTCTGTCCGGCTAAGGAGGCAGACCGCCGGCGGCCTTGCCGCCGGCTAGCTGGCGCGACCCGGTGGCCGGCGTGCCACTGGGCACCACCCCTTTCCTTTCTTCTTCTTTTCCTTCTCTTCTTCTTCTTCTTCTTTTCTTCTTCTTTTTCTTTTCCTTCTTCTTTTCTTCTTCTTCTTCTCCCAGTTCTTCTTCTTCCTCACTCTCTCTCTCTCTCCCCCCTCTGTACGTGGCTCCAGGCCGCCGCCGGCGGCCTGAGCGCAGTCGCCGGCCTGGGTGACCGCCAGCGAGGCGGCCAGGCTGGGCCTGGCCGCTGCCCCCTTTTCCTTCCCGTTCTCTCTCTCTCTCTCTCTCTCTCTCTCCACTCCTTTCTTTCTGTCCCCCGTCTGTGTGACCACCGCCGGTGGCTAGACCCGCCAGCGGCAGGTCTCGCTCGTCGCCGGCCAGCTGAGCTGGCCGGCCGGCCTGCAGAGGAGCGGTAGTAGTCACTGCTGCCGCTGTTGCTGTCTTTGATGGGTTCGGGTTCACACCCGAACCCATTAGTCCTATTGGGTTGACTTTAAAACCCAATAACAACCATATAACCCATCACTTAAGTTATGGGTAAGGGTTGTGGAGCTAAACCCGACCCATTAGCCACCCAAACCGGCATCCAATAAATAAAGGTAATATTACAGAAAACCCCCTGATAATTTATACTATTTGCAATTGATATATTTTTATTATATATTTAACTCATTTCTATTACTTTTAGCGTTCGGGCGATATCTGAAGCATCCGAACTCCGATTTGGACGATCCTGGAACCATTGCGATCGTGGGAAAGAGAGCTACCTTCCCATGGCTAATTTGTGAGTGTTTTTGTTTTATAAATTATATTTATTCAAAATGGTTAGATTACTATTCCACATGTTTTTCTTGCATCTATCACATCATCGGACACTGTCACTTCATGGACATCTATTATGGCTTCGCAAGACTGCTGCATGTGCACTAATACACACATATTTCATTATACCATATATTGTCACTATTACACTATCACCATTACCGACCCACCGGTACACTAAAGGTACACTAAACACTGTATTGCATGTAGGCTTCGCAAGACTGCTACATGTGCACTGATACACGCATATTCCATTATACGTGATATTGTCACTATTACACTGTCACGATTACCAACCCACCGGTACACTGAACACTATATTGCATGTAAATATCTGTTACACTGGATACCGTTATTTCATATTGTTCCATGTACATGTCTCACCATTACATAGATACCGAGATTCACGACACGATTACTGCATGTCTGTGAACTACTGATATATGGATACGCTATTACACGGAATACCGCTACATGGATACTTTATGCACAGTTACTTCATGTCTTACACCACTGTTATATAGACTCACCGGTCTACATGCATTGATTGTCTATGTATTCTTGTTGCATGGATCATAGTTTATATTATTGCCACATGGATATTCTTGTATTTCCGTTATATTGACCACTGTTTATGTTACATGGATTACTGTTACATGAGTAGTCTGTCCTGTATTCCTGTTATATGGTTATTTCCCGTTACTGATATGGATATTCCTGTTACTGGACATGTGAGCTATTAATATGCGATGTGTGGAACTAAGTGCCACGTGAATCCAAGCCACGGGGGTCACCTCTAGAATCCCACATCTATTGTTTCTTGTTTCTCGTTATCTTGTTCTATGCTATCAACAGAGCTCAGGTCCTGTTATCATGTTACATGTACCCTGCACTGTATTTGTTCTTACTACACTGAGTACTTTAAATATCATAAATATAACTTGGGGATGGGGGAGACTTGACGGTTGATTAGATCTTATCGGGTGGATGTACTGGATCCATATTGTTAGTCCCACTGCAGGGGACGGTAGTGCTGCCTACCGATTGTATATAGCTCCATGAGCTCCCGTTTCTTGTTTCGTGCTCCCCTCTTAGCGGAGGGCCCTGGTCTCAGCAGTCAGGGGTCCGTTTAAGGCCGTGATCCCGGATATGTACGGAATACACCTACTCGATAAGAGCTCCTTGACCATTGGGTTTCCAATTAACATAATAAAACAGTATAAACAATAGTGATGTCGGGAACACTTGTTATTTGGTCACTCTCTTATTTGGATAATGGTACCCGTATGCCATGTCCGGATTGGTTCGACTGGAGTGTGGGCTCTAGTATGAACTGTCAGTGGTATGGGACACTGGAAGAAATTGATTAAAATATCATATGGTACTGATTATTATTGTATAAATCACCTAACATGCTTGACATTGTATATTATTGTCCCTTTCTATTTGTTACTCTTCTTGATATGTTATCCACAATCATGTCACTTGTATACCTTATTACACTTCTTGATATTTGTTACACTGTCATATATATTGCATATATTCTGTTTTATGTATACGTTGCAGACTTTGTTACTGTATATGCACAATATAGTAGTATGGTTATGTTACATACTGCATATTTGCATGTTCATTTTCATCACGTCATCACTATACAACAGTATTTATTATATAAAACTGGATACTACTGTAGACATGACCCGATGATAACATCCTAGGTGGTGATGGTATGTTTCTACTAAGTATTAAATTTTTATTATGGTATCGCTGATAAATAAACATGTATTATATATTATTATCGTGCTTATATTGCTATAGTACATATTACTGCCTTCTTTATTTTACCACTCACTAGGTCGCTTTCTGACGATCCTAGGTTTGCATGCCCAGGTTGGAGATCCGAGTTATCGTATTATCAGATAGTTCATTGGATTCACATAGGAGACTCCTCATCGAGATCATTCATAGGTATTTTTGTGATTTATTTCTGTTATCTTATTTATCTCTATTTTCATATCTGTTATGATCACTAACCCCCTTTTTGTAGGTATTCTTGTACTTATTTAATGCTGGAACTCGTGTATATATGGAGGTTATTTCCTGTACTGAGGCTTAGCGTATGTACGTGAGGGTATCTCCACCCTGCGTATGTACGTCCCCGTACCTGCGGGATTGGGGCGTTACATTGTTGAAGCTCCCGATCAACAAAATTTTTAACACCTTCCATATCAGCCGTGGGTTAGACGCCCGAAACTGATCCTGCATAATCCCTCACTTCCAAGTCGGAGGAATACTGCTCCTAGCACAAATGTAAAGGGCATCAAATTATCTATTGTTGGGCCCTCCAAAGGTACTTGAAAGAGCTCATCTAACAGGGCCTTCTCAAAGGGCACATTCTCACTTCCGAGACAATTTTCAGACAGCCGAACATGCAACCTCCTCGAGAGCAGAACCTGATCGCCCAGTACAAGATGATCAACTGACTACCCGAGAATTTCGTTCCATACAAAGTGTACTTCCTTCCAATTCTAACCTTATGTATTGAATTTTTGAATAAATATTATTTTATGTTCCTAAATTTTTGCAGTACATACATCCGTTAACACGCCCCACTGATGGAATTTCATCCACTCAAGGCGGCAGCTAGAACCCCCATTGATGAGATTTTCCCACTCGGATGCCGTTACGATGTCCATCCGTCCACATGCCTCGCTAATGGGATTTCCTCATTCGGAGGAGGCAGCTAGAACCGCCCCGCTGATGGGATTTTTCCCACTCAAAAATAGTTACGATATCTATCTATCCACACGCCCCGCTAATGGGATATCCCCACTCGGAGGCGGAAACATGATTCCTCTGGTAATAGGATTTTCCTCTCTCGGAGAATCGTGTCTGTACACTCTGTTGATGGGATTTCTCACACTTGAAAGTACCAATGCAGACATGCTTACGGGCTTTTCTCGGTAGTTTTACGGGAGCCAAAATCTTCCGTTGTGGGATTGCCCCCACTCTGAGTCCCCACTATATGGAGGAATTTCCCCCTCTCAGAGTCCACGTCTGATGTTCCGCTGATGGGATTGCCCCCACTCGGAATATAGACACTAGCCTACGAGCTTCCCTCATCTGAACCAACGGGCGGATGAATCCCTGATAGTTTTTCTCTGTCGAGTTTCTTTCATATTCCGATGATGGAATTTTTCCCACTCCGGAGAAGGTCCGTTGATGGGATATCTCACACACGAGAGGACAACTCAACTAATGGGTTTACGCCCACGTTGGAAGTACTAGATCATCGCCGGGTAGGGGGCCCTATTCGAGACAGACGCATTCAATCCGTCGATGTGTTAAACCCCCATTTGCAGGTTCGAGAGGACTATGGCTACATATGGCACAAGGCATATTTATGAGGGTTTTTTTTATTTGGATTATCCCCTAGATGTATCGGTCTCGTATTGTCATAAGTCTAAATATTCTCCCGAGAGTGACAAACCACAAGTATGATCTCTCAAGAACAAAAGTTTCAGGTATGACTTCAAAGTTTAAATGTGTGATCAGTCTAGGGTAACTCGGATTATATATGCTCCGTCAAGGGCTCCATGAGACATAAGGTATATCTACGAGGATTTTCATGTTTGGTTTATTTCCTCGACGTACTAGTTTCATGAATCCATTAGCTAAGCTTATACAATCAGATTCATTCGCATCTATTATGTTATTAAATGTCTCATTGTATGCTTGTATGCGCATCCTAATTACTTTCAATACTATCTAAATGTCCCGAGCTGGAATATTTCCCACTCGGAGACGGCAACTTGGGCTCCTCTACATCCCTCCAAGATACTCCGCTTTGAGATTTTCCCTACTCAGAGACCAGACTCTATTGCAGGAATTTTTTCCTCCTAGAGGCCCGGCTTCACAGCTCCGTTGATGGGATTTCGCCCACTCGGAAGCATATGTGAACCTAACTCTGTTGTAGGAATTTTCTTCTCTCAGAGGCTCAACCCGTAGCTGGGATTTCTCCCGCTCGGGGGCAAAATTTTGTAGGTACCGCTGTGGGACTAACATCCACTCAGAAATTACATGCCAAGCCAGTACCCAACACCTCGGAGTCAAAACAAACAGACACACCATTCCAAATGAAAATCATGGTAAAACAAACCACGCAAGATCCAAACAACATTCCATTTCGAAAATTAATACTTTTATTACAAAGCTTTTTATTAAATTCATTCAAATACACATTTGGTTATATCTAAAAAGAGTAATACAAGACCTATCACCCATTTGTGTTTACTTTTTTGAAAAAAATACAGATAACTCGTATCTACTCATCCAGACCTGCTGAATGAATTCCCGATGTTGAAGCAAACAAAGAGCTGCCTGTCGGGGAGCGCTTCACACGGACGCGATCCTATCGTTCATGCCACCTTCCGTAGATCCTGAGAAAAGCCTAGGGAGATCTCTGCACAAAATAAGAGATCCTCCAGATGAATTTCTTCTTCTCCGATTAGAATACGCCTCCAAGGAAGTTAAACGGGCTCCTCCAAAATGTACAAGACAGTGAAGATATCACATCACTGACTCTTTATCATGAGGAAGAGGTCAGAGCTGAAGAATGAATGCTTCATCGGTGGCGTCCCAAGGCACCCCTGTGCTTCCTTCTCGGTCTCGCCTTAAGAAAAGAGACTCTCAGGGCGAGAGCGACAGGATCCAGATAGGAGTGAAGACTGTAAGACGTGAAAATCAGCGATGGAATCAAGTCATCTCCGCAACTGTCCAGAACCCTTATTTTAAATATCGACCGAGTCAGCCGAGATATTGGTTGCTTCTTTTTTGCCTGCTGCTGATACGATATAGGAAAATCGTTCGCCGTGTCGTTTGCAAAAAAAATGGCCGAGATATGAAATATCGGCCAATAAATCGCTCGAAATCGGGCAATAAATCACCTGAAATATCGCCCGATATGAAATAACTTATTTATTACACGACTGCATGCAAATATATATTATTTTTTACTGTTTTTGCATGCATATTACATCATTTTTATTAGGTAGATGACACTAAACCAACTTTTAGTTATCAATATTTCATTATACATAGTGTCTGATAGGAACGTCCGATATACGCGCATATCCCCGATATCTCTCCCGATATCCGGTATCCAATATGAAAATCCCTCATTCGATACAATTCCGGTATCCGATATTTAGAACCTTGTCCAGAATAGCCCCCAATTCTGCCTCGTCCACCACCAGAAAAAAATCTCGGAGCACCAGTTTCAGAATTGATTTGGCCTGATCAGAAATCAAAAGACCAAATCAAGTCAAAGCATGGACCTTCCTGGTCTCCCTGCTAGCGGGATCTTGTCACGAAAACTTATGTTTTGTGACAAGACCATCGCGAAAACTGATGTATTGCGCCAGCCGTCTCCACCAACTCTGTCCTCTCCCTATCTTTCCTCCATCGGACGAAAAAAAAGAACATCGCTATCTACCAGCACAAAAAGTTTGAGAGTAAAGAACTCTTGAAAAGATAAGTAGACTTCTTTCAGGATCCACCCTATTTATAGATGAGAAAATCAGATTGTCTCCTATTCAAATTCTCAATTGGTTCATATTCCGGATTTTATGGCATGTCAAATCAGCCAGATATCAACTGTCTCTGTCACACGATCTCATTCATCATGATGTTAGGATCTCGATCATTAATTTGCCAACTGTTCTCGCCCACTTCAACTTCCAAAAAAACTCAAAGTACAAAAGATGCCACGACTTTTCAAATCAAAGAAGAGACCGGTCCGCTCCCCTCCTCTCTCTAGGTATTCGGAGAAAGAGAAGAAGGTGAAGGAGGGATCTATAGTGGTCGGATTTTTATCTGCACCAGGATCACGACACATGTCCCAGACTCCCACCTCATCAGGACCGCCCGAGACAGACGGTAAGACACACCCGCATATTACTTTTTTGAACATCACTTAGTCGTTTCTGAGGTCATCCCTCCTTCTAGGACGCCGCCGCCCCGAGAACTCACATACTCTGAGCACCTTCCTAAACACCATCCAAGTTGTTCCCAAGGTAACTCCTCCCGCTCTTAGCAAGACTCTTATGATTCGCGGAGTCAGTTACACCGTTAGATCATCCCACATTTTGAATGTTACAACAGTTCCTGCTCCATCGCAGACGGTTACAGTCGGCAGCGTAGATCACTCATAACAATCAACGGCATAATCCGATCGGTTATAAAGAAATCTCAATGTAAAAATCATGTTGTTATGGAGATTCGTAATATCCGCACCTTTTATAACATGCAGGGTATTTATACATTGGAACCTCCATCAAGCAGGAGAACGGAACAAAGAGATTGTAAATAGAGTATAGCTCTGTTGAGTTCATTTTAACCTCTTCAAATAGTGAATTCTCCCCCTTCTCCTTGTGATTTTTCCCAAATTGAGTTTTCACGTAAAAATCATGTCTCCTTGCTTGCTCTTTGTGTACGAATCTCTTCGTTACATTTATTCTCCGTAGTGCGAAATCGACCTCTCGATCATTCGTGCTAGAAAATCTCCACCACATGGGCAAATAAAGGGAGAGGTATATGGTTATATCCATTGTACTAACAAAGAGACAATGTTGTGCCAACCTTAAGGCTAAAGCAAACTCTATGAGCATTCAGGTATTAACTAAATCAATGAAAGCCCTCATTTTCTTTTTGAGGGCAAAGTACAAATATTCAGAAGAACTGAAATGAAGGGTTCTGCTTATGCTTTCAGATGCATTTGCAAAAACCCCGAACAATCAAGGACAAAAAGCACTTATTTCTCTTCTTTATTTCTCCTATTTTCCATCATCTAAAGGAAAGCATCCATTTCTACTAATAATAATACTGACCTGAAAAAAGGACCGAAATTGAGAGTGAAGGAAGATGAGGGGCTTCACCAACGGGTGCTCAGAGGCGAGGGAGCCCAGCGACTTGAGGAGGCGCTCGGTTCGATCGAAAATGGAGGAAGCCTTCGATGAGAACGGTGACAAAGAGAGAGGTGTTTCGGTTGTTAGAGTTATTAGAGGAGGAGAAATTGAAGAGGGGAGAGGAGCCATGGAGCTGACAAATTTGTTGTTCGAGGTCTGTGGATGACATTTGGGACTTCATTCAGACTATAGAGAAACAGGGATAATGTTTCAGGGGCACGAGTCGGGTTCGGTATCAGAACCGGGTTCGGGTTCTGGTTCGGATACGAGTAAATTCCACGTGTACTGCCAGATCATCAACCAGAATCCTCTCACCTTCTCTCCCACAAGCGCAGCCACACAAGCGACAGGTGACCAGATCTCATCCTCATCTCTCTTTTCAGTCAGACGAAAAACCACAAATGAATGAAAAATGTGGTCGATAACCCTACTGCCATTTGTAGAGGGAGGGTAAAAATAGAGGATCGAGTTTTTTTAAACTCTATGACAGGACTTCAGTCGACCGCCCGATCGACCGATATGTACAAGGTTTGGATCGGTCGACCGAGCACCGAAATTGCACGAGGAACAGGAACCCAGTTGGGTCGGTCAATCAGGCGGGCGGTCAACTGACATTTCCAATAAGTCATGTAATGTCAGATGACCTTACGCGGTCGGCCGAGCGATCAACCACACACTTGGGTTGGTCCTCGGGATTCGGTTCATGTGTGTGACCACACACACATACAATAAGAGAGTCAATCACGCGTTGACACGTGGATTGAAACTCTTATAATCTCTTATAATATGTGTGTGAGGCCCACACACATAACATATTATAATATAATCAATACACCTGTCAATGCCTTATTGGCCCTCTTATTGTGTGTGTGGCTCACGCACATGAACCGAACCCCGGTCCACGCAGGGATCTGGTCTAATTTGGCATGACAGTAACTCTCGACTTTTCCGAGATAAACAACAAGAACCGGCGGCCATCTTCCACATGAGCCTTTTCTTTGCTAATCTTTGGTTTATCAATCTCAAACGCTCTTACATTTCTCTGTTTTTGATAGGCTTCATGAACTCCGCAGGCTTACTATTTGCAAGCCTTGTACTCCTTTTTATTACATTTACATACTAAATGGGGCTTCCTTCAAAGCCCGGTTTTTTTCATTAAAAAAAAAAAATACATCCGATCTGCACATCAATCGAACTAACCTGAACAAAAATCTGGTAGTTTATGCAACCAATAAATGAGATCGTAAGATGAGAATTTTCCTTTTCAAGGAAGGGCGCGGTGCTATACGAACTGGATTCTAGCATGTGCAGCTAAAGTATAAATGTATATATTTTTGTGATTTTTAGAAAATTTGTGAGTTATTTCTGATCTAAACTGGAGTCTAGCATATATAAATACTAAAACTGAATTTTAAAAAAAATACTATATTATCTTCTGAAGTTGAATGTAATTAAACAAGAACAAACTTGGTGGCAGCTTTCCTCTCATTTATGTTGCTTACCAACGTCCCGAGTGACAGCAAAATCTCTCTATCAACAATGACCGAGTCTGCATACTTTCAACCATGAACTCTGCAGAAAACCCAGGCACGGAGATCATAACAAAACTTCTCAGCTTCCTCATTGTAGATTCTCACCACCAAATTTCTGTCAACGTAGACTATAATTTGAAGTAACCTAAATCGATTTCTTGAGATAAAATTGTAGTTAAAATTGACCGAATCGATACTCATTGACCCACTCCTCCTCCTCGCAGTCTCTGAGCAATACTCATTGACCCACTCCTCCTCCACGCAGTCTCTGAGCATCCATATTTCAACGTAAGTCGAGCCATTGAGTCCACTAGCAACACATAGCCATAGTCTTGTTCGTGTCATACTACTCTTCAGTGGAGCGATCCTTGCACAAAACTGGTGTTGGAATTGAAGAATATGAAGGCGAATCTTCGAGTTGAATTATGGCGAGATCCGTTGATCGAATCAACTGGATGTTGGTTGGCGTGTGTTCTCCTTTCATTGGGGATGAACGTGGTATATTCACATGTTCAATTCCGACTTCGAATGAATGAGATATTCAAGTCCAAAGATTGCCTAATTCAAAGCCAAAACGGGACTAAAGGTAGCTAAAAGCATTTAGTCCCACATTGGCCATGGGATGAAAGTTTGTGGTGTATATATAGAGAAAATTGAGAACAAAAGGTGTGCCCTTTGGGTACTTGGAGTTTTCGCACGCGAAAAGGAGGGAATTATGCTCGCACATGCGCGCGCGCCGGAGCCGAGCCGGGCGCGGGACCGGGTTTGGGTTTGGGTTCCCTACCCGGCCTGGTTCTTTTTGAATCGGGTCTCGAAGTATGGGCCGAACCAGCTCCGCTCCCGAACCGGACCGAACCCGCTCCGCTGTCAGGTTGCGAACCTGTTGGACTGCCAACAGTCGCGAACCAATTGGACTGCCAACAGTCGCGAACCAATTGGACTGCCAACGGGTGCGAACCAGTTGGACGCCCAAAGGTTGCGAACCAGTTGGACGCCCAAAGGTTGCGATGGTTGGGTCGAAAGGTTGCAATCTTTCAGTCCTGTTGGCCCCTCTTGCACTCCAAACTCTCAATTGAAACACACAGAAAACACCAACAATAATCTCTTTCTCTATCTGAGTTCTGAAGCTCTGCATTCTGAACTGGTCGTGAAGTTCTGAAGCGACTTCCAGCGTGGAGTGGGAAATCCGTAACTCGGTTTCCAAAGCGACTTCCAAAGGAGATTCTGCAAAATTGTTCTGAAAGAGGAATCAGAAAATTCAACAGATTCTTTTATAAGAATTGTTGTCTGAATCTGGTACTTCTGAAGAAAGATATTCTTCAACCTTCCTTCGTCCTCAACAGTGGGTGCTCCTCCAGAGAGTAAAGGCAAATATTCGTTTGAAATTTGTCCTTGTACCGCTGCTTCAAAGATCCTGTGAAGGTACTGGTTGACTAAGGTTCGACCGTACGGTGATTTGGTAGTGCTATCCAAATACCGTGAAAGAGTGTTGTATCTTGGGAGACCAGCGTCCATTATCCCGTTAGCACCGGTGCGGGGGACGTAATTGTCTTAAGGAGATTCGCTCTAAGCGTACCTCAGTCTAAATACTGTATAAGTGGATTAAATCCTTTATACAGGGGATATACTTTACAGTATATCGAGACTGACTTAGATTCAGTCTAATTGGTGCTTTAACCAAGGAAGGAAATTGAAAGGTGGTTCTTAAATTAAGGAACGTTCTATTAAACGGAATACCTCCCACCTGATATTTGCCGACCTGGCCAATTAGATTGTTGATATATCAGTGATCTTGATTAGTTGTCAGATTGATTCTTGTTAAGCAGAATACCAACCTTCTTAAGACAATTAGCGTTTCTTACTTCTGTTCTGCTTGAACTTGCAGAAGATGTCTGAGACTAATCAAGATAGTACAAGTAAGGCACCAAACATGCTACAAGCTTTGATGCCGACTCCGCTTCCTAACCCGAAGCCGGAGAAGCCAGGAAAATTTGATGGCACAGAATTCAATAGGTGGCAACAGAAGATGCACTTCTACTTGACCACTCTTCATCTGGCCAGATTCCTGCAAGAAGATCCACCAGAGCCTGCAACTGATGCATGGACTCAATGTGACTTCCTTTGCCGAAATTATGTTTTAAATGGACTGGATGACTCTCTTTACAATGTCTACAGTCCTATCACAACGGCAAAGAAGTTATGGGCCAGTCTTGACAAGAAGTATAAGACTGAGGATGCTGGTACCAATAAGTTCGTCGTAGGACGATTTCTGGAGTACAAAATGGTGGACAGCAAGACTGTAATCAGTCAGGTGCAAGAGTTCCAACTTATCTTGCACGAGATAGAAGCCGAAGGTATGATTCTTCCTGAAATTTTTCAGGTGGCTACTATCGTGGAGAAACTCCCACCTGCGTGGAGCGATTTCAAGAACTACCTGAAGCATAAGCGAAAGGAGTTAAAGTTGGAAGATCTCATTGTGAGGCTTCGTATCGAGGAGGACAACAGAAAGTCCGAGAAAAAGGAGCAGCAAGAACTCCTACGAAGCAAAAGCCAATGTGATCGAAGACTCAATGGGGAAAGTATCTACTTCCAAAGGCTTAAAGCGGAAGAAAACTTCCCAGGGGTACAAAGGCAAGGTCCAAGAAGGCAAGAACATGCGCTTCAAGGGAACCTACTACATCTGCAACAAAGAGGGGCATAAGGCGAATGAATGTCGCAGCCGTCTCAAAAAGAATAAGAAAAGCCACCCACAGGCAAACTTGACCGACCATGAGTCTCCAAGCCTTTCAGCTGTGGTGTCAGAAGTGAATCTGACAACCAATAATAAGGATTGGTGGGTAGACACTGGGGCTACTCGGCACATCTGCTCTGAGAAATTATTATTCTCTGAATATCAAAAACTAGAGCAAGATGAGCTACTATTCATGGGAAATTCAACCGTCTCAAAGGTTGAAGGAAAAGGTAAGGTCATCCTGAAGTGGACATCGGGGAAAGAGCTTACTCTTAACGATGTGCTTCATGTTCCAGACATCCGCAAGAATTTGATCTCCGGATCAATACTTAGTAAGAAAGGATTTAGAATGGTGTTTGAATCCGATAAATTTGTACTTACTAAGGGAGGGATGTATGTGGGAAAGGGTTATCTTGTTGATGGACTCTTTAAAGCCAATGTTGCAGTGGTAGATAAAAAGTCTGTGTATTTGTACCCAAAACTTATAAATAAAGAAAAATCTTCTGTTTATTTGCTTGAGTCTCCTAATTTGTGGCATGCTAGATTAGGGCATGTAAATTACAAGTCATTAAAGAACTTGTCTAATTTGGGATATATTCCTAAACTCAACTTGGAAGAAATTCTCAAGTGTGAGATTTGTGTTGAGGCCAAGTTGGCGAAAAATTCATTTCACTGAATTGATCGAAATACAGAACCTTTAGGGTTAATTCATAGCGATCTGTGTGACTTGAAATTTATGCCAACTAGAGGCGGTAAAAAGTATTTCATTATTTTTATCGATGACTGTACAAGATACTGTTATGTGTATCTTTTAAACAGTAAGGATGAGACAATAAATATGTTTATAACATATAAGGCCGAAGTTGAGAATCAACTCAACAAGAAAAATCAAGATTCTAAAATACGATAGAGGCGGAGAATATGAATCAAATGATTTTAGTGAGTTATGTGCTAATTTTGGTATAATCCATCAAACTACAGCACCATACACTCCTCAGCAGAATGGAATTGCTGAACGAAAGAACAGAACTTTGAAGGAGGGTTAATTCCATGCTCGTAAGTTCTGGAGCTCCGCAGAACTTGTGGGGGAAAGCTCTATTAACTGCAAATTATATTCTAAATAGAGTACCCCACAAGAAACTTGGTCTTATACCATTCGAGTTATGACATGGAAGGACACCTTCCTACCATTACCTCAAAATGTGGGGGTGCCTTGCAAAGGTGCTGGCACCATTACCTAAAAAGACTAAGTTGGGAGCAAAAACTATGGACTGCATATTCATAGGCTATGCCTTGAATAGTAGTGCCTACAGATTTCTGGTTCATAAATCAGAAATACCAGATATTCATGTAAACATGATTATCAAATCTAGAGATGCTGTGTTCTTTGAAGATATTTTTCCATATAAAAGGGAAAAAGATAAGACTTCTGAGAAAAGAACACACGAGATGGCGTTCAGGGACGAAAGTTCTGAGGAACCGACTGTTAATGCGGAAACTGAACCAAGAAGAAGTCAGAGATCTAGAATCTCAAAATCTTTTGGTCCAGATTTCATAGCATACGCTATTGAGAGCGAGCCTCAAACATTTAAAGAGGCTATGTCAACCCCAGAAGCACAAATGTAGAAAGAAGCTATAAATAGCGAAATAGAATCCATACTAAGTAATCATACTTGGGAATTGGTAAACTTGCCTCCTGGCAGTAAACCAATTGGGTGTAAGTGGATTTTCAAAAGAAAATTAAAACCCGATGGATCTATCGATAAATACAAGGCTAGATTAGTAGCCAAGGGTTATCGACAAATAGAAGAACTTGACTACTTCGATACTTATTCACCAGTAACAAGAATAACGTCCATTCGGATGTTAATTGCAATTGCAGTATTGCACAACTTAGATATCCATCAAATGGATGTCAAGACTGCATTCTTAAATGGTGAATTAAGTGAAGACATATATATGGAGCAACCTGAAGGATTTAAAGTCAAGGGCCAAGAACACAAGGTGTGTAAATTGGTAAAATCCTTATATGGTTTAAAGCAGGCTCCTAAACAATGGCATGAGAAATTTGATAGTGTCATGATCAAAGATGGATTCACTATCAATGAATGCGATAAGTGTGTTTACACGAAAACAGTTGGAGATGCATGTATCATTGTTTGTCTTTATGTAGACGACATGTTGATACTTGGGACTAATATTGAGATTATTAAGTCCACTAAAAGAATGTTATCCAACAGTTTTGATATGAAGGATCTGGGGGTTGCTGATGTAATTTTAGGAATTAAAATTACTAGAACACCAGATGGAATCAGTCTATCTCAATCTCACTATGTGGATAAGATGATAGAAAGATTCAAGGATCATGGGATAAAAGAGAATACAAATCCTTTTCTCCCACATGTCCATCTTCATGAGAATACAGGAACTGGAATACGCCAGTTGGAGTATTCTCAGATTATCGGAAGTCTAATGTATTTGATGAATTGCACTAGACCCGATATTGCTTACGCTGTAAGCAAGTTAAGTAGATACACTAGCAATCCTAGTGATCTACATTGGACCGTTCTATTACGAGTATTGGGTTACGTATCACATACCAAGGAATATGCCTTGAGATATGGACAGTATCCACCTGTACTGGAAGGATACAGTGATGCTAATTGGATTGCAGATTCTGAGGAATCAAAATCAACTAGCGGATACGTATTTACTCTAGCAGGAGCAGCGGTATCATGGAAGTCTTCTAAGCAAACATGTATTGCCCGTTCCACTATGGAATCGGAATTCATAGCCTTAGATAAGGCTGGAGAAGAAGCAGAATGGCTTCGACAATTCTTAGAAGATATACCATTATGGCAAAAGTCAGTGCCCGCCATATGTATACACTGCGATAATCAAGCAGCTATATCTAGGGCACAAAATGTTATATACAACGGTAAGTCTAGACATATTCGTCGTAGACATAATACCGTGAAGCAGTTGCTCTCAAATGGAATTATCTCTATTGACTTTGTATCGTCAAAGGATAATTTAGCGGATCCGCTTACTAAAGGTTTAAGTGGAGAGCGTATAAACTGCGCATCGAGGGGAATGGGTCTAAAAGCCTAACCTTACCGAGTCAGCTTAATGGAAACCTCACTTAGCGACTGGAGATCCCACGGACTAAGTTCAAGAGGAAAAACTAGTTATGATTGACTCAGCAAGTAAGCACTTGGGAGCTTGACTCCAATCCATTCCTAAGGTGCACATAAGTGCTTTTCTACAAGTGGATTAAGTATAAGCTTAACGCTTTTAATGATGCCTATATCCTGTTACTAAACAAGTGGAGTAGAGTAGACTACTCTTAATAGGTCCATCACCTATGTGAGTATAGAGTTGGGTCGGCTCTTTGGGAATTCTATGGAGGCTGTTATTCCCTAAAGATACTCTCTGAAACCAAGAATGTCCAGGGCCAAAACGGACACAACCGAGAACCAAAGTTGATTTGGAAAGTTACTGTGTGAAGCTTGTTGACTTGGCTTACACTAACGGCTAACAGTTCAAGACCTAGTTCACTGATTAGCCAGTAAGTCCGATAAAGCTTTCGCTATGGAAGGTTCAAGACCCAGTTCACCTATCCTCATGTAGTTTCTTTTCTCAAGTACCTTTCACAATAGAGTCGGTCTCTTTGTGTGTCATTCCTTGAATCTCCATTCATTGTAGGGGATTGTTGGAATTGAAGAATATGAAGGCGAATCTTCGAGTTGAATTATGGTGAGATCCGTTGATCGAATCAACTGGATGATGGTTGGAGTGTGTTCTCCTTCCATTGGGGATGAACGTGGTATATTCACATGTTTAATTCCGACTTCGAATGAATGAGATATTCAAGTCCAAAGATTGCCTAATTCAAAGCCAAAACGGGAGTAAAGGTAGCTAAAAGCATTTAGTCCCATATTGGCCATGGGATGAAAATTTGTGGTGTATATATAGAGAAAATTGAGAACAAAGGGCGTGCCCTTTGGGTACTTGGAGTTTTCGCGCGCGAAAAGGAGGGAATTATACTTGCACATGCGTGCGTGCGCGCGCGCGCCGGCGCCGGCGCCGGTGCCGGAGCCGGGCCGGGCGCGGGACCGGGACCGGGTTTGGGTTTGGGTTTGGGTTTGGGTTCCCTACCTGGCCTGATTCTTTTTGAATCGGGTCTCGAAGTATGGGCCGAACCAGCTCCGCTCCCGAACCCGCCGAACCAGCTCCGCTCCCGAACCGGACCGAACCCGCTCCGCTGTCAGGTTGCGAACCTGTTGGACTGCCAACAGTCGCGAACCAATTGGACTGCCAACGGGTGCAAACCAGTTGCCAACGGGTGCAAACCAGTTGGACTGCCAAAGGTTGCGAACCAGTTGGACGCCCAAAGGTTGCGATGGTTGGGTCGAAAGGTTGCAATCTTTCAGTCCTGTTGGCCCCTCTTGCACTCCAAACTCTCAATTGAAACACACAGAAAACACCAACAACAATCTTTCTTTCTCTATCTGAGTTTTGAAGCTCTGCATTCTGAACTGGCCGTGAAGTTCTGAAGCGACTTCCAGCGTGAAGTGGGAAATCCGTAACTCGGTTTCCGAAGCGACTTCCAAAGGAGATTCTGCAAAATTGTTCTGAAAGAGGAATCAGAAAATTCAACAGATTCTTTTATAAAAATTGTTGTCTGAATCTGGTACTTCTGAAGAAAGATATTCTTCAACCTTCCTTCGTCCTCAACAGTGGGTGCTCCTCCAGAAAGTAAAGGCAAATATTCGTTTGAAATTTGTCCTTGTACCGCTGCTTCAAAGATCCTGTGAAGGTACTGGTTGACTAAGGTTCGACTGTACGGTGATTTGGTAGTGCTATCCAAATACCGTGAAAGAGTGTTGTATCTTGGGAGACCAGCGTCCATTATCCCGTTAGCACCGGTGCGGGGGACGTAATTGTCTTAAGGAGATTCGCTCTAAGCGTACCTCAGTCTAAATACTGTATAAGTGGATTAAATCCTTTATACAGGGGATATACTTTACAGTATATCGAGACTGACATAGATTCAGTCTAATTGGTGTTTTAACCAAGGAAGGAAATTGAAAGGTGGTTCTTAAATTAAGGAACGTTCTATTGAACGGAAAACCTCCCACCTGATATTTTCCGACCTGGCCAATTAGATTGTTGATATATCAGTGATCTTGATTAGTTGTCAGATTGATTCTTGTTAAGCAGAATACCAACAACTGGTACATGCTGACATATGCAGTCTACCGTCAAGTGAGTATGTGCAATGGCTTGAAAAGGATCTCACATCTAGAACTGCATATGAATGAATTGAACAATAGGACCATCTTGTATTTCCCTATAGAAGAATCGAAGCCTAATCCCATACTTGAATCCAAATAAGTCCCGTATAAACGTGACAATTTTAGAAATTCTAAATGTTATTGAGAAATGCAGTGTATGCACGGGTAAGGTTAGCATCTTGCTGTAGTCAAGGTTCAGCAGCTGGATCTGGATGGAGCTTTGCTCGAGCTCGGCCAAGCGTCTTCGTGGGACGTCTTGAGAGTATATTGGCCGTCACGTTGTATGGCTGTAAATTTTTGAGTAGAGGATTTGAGAGATGGTGAGAGTAATTAGAGATTATAATTTTTTACTCTTATAATAAATTTGTCTACTACTTACCGCGTGATTTTTCCGACAGGTGTTTCCACATAAATCTTAGTTTCTTTTGGTGATCATTCTTAGTTAATTATTCTTCATGTTTTGCTTAGATTCGTGATTGGTGACTTTTGAGGGCCTTCTGCAAATTTAGAGTCCTCGGGATCTGAGAGGTTTCATTTTTTGTGTGTATGATCATCATGCTTATTATTTGCGATGTTTCATTAAATCACTTTAATGGAACGCCGGAGGGTTAACTATTATACCCACTGTTTACTCTCAAGAAAAAGTAAAAAAAGAAAGAAAGCAAGCGTATATGTTGTCTTGTTTAATCCCAAAAAAGAATAGCTTAAAAAGGGGCAATAGCAAGAAATTCACCTGTTGACGTGGGTAAAGATTGTTCTCCTTCTCCATTGATCTTGTAATTAGTGTCTAACAAAGGAGACTTAGGGTTTGATTTTTTATTTTTTATTTTTCCTTCTTTCCCTTCTCCTCTCTCTCTCTCTCTCTCTCTCTCTCTCTCAAGAATATTTGAATAAAAGATCAATCAACGTAATTTGCTTTTCTCAACAAAATTGAGTTGATAGTTGTCACTTTGAATATTCATTGTACTAGAAAATGCAATTATTCCTAAATTTTGGGCAAAATATTGGGCCAACCCACAGGCCATATTCTAGGCTGACTTGGTTGGGCTTGGCCTAGTGTTATGGGACTTAATGCAAAGCATGAAGTTGGTCCAAAATACTATACTCAACCCGGCCTTAACTTACAGGTGCCCAAGCCCAAGCCTTGTCCAAGTCGATTATTATCCCTACATAAAGTACATAAATGGATATAAAATCTTTAATCTTAGCTTGACAATTCAACGAAGCAAGTATAAAATTCTAGAATTAGATTTCTCCCATCTTCAGTTGTTTTACCGAACAATCCATTGTTCCAATCAATTAGTCACTACTTTGTAGGTTCAAAGAGAGTGTAAATAACACCATACTTCAATGCAATACACTTATTCTAATCTTGCCCACAGAGAGAACCACAATCATTTGTAAAGTAATGGACAATCATGATAATACACTCAAAATCATAATCGTTTGTGACTTTAGAAACAATTTTGAGTGAAATTGTCTACACAAGACACCTTCTTCTCTCACAAAAAATTATGAATTTGAAGATCTCCATCCAGTGGACTGCTACAACAGTTGTGCCTCACCGGAGCCTATCCATGCCCTATAGATGCCACCGAGTGGCCATTTCAAAATTCAAATCGATCAAAGCTCAAAAACGCCCCATGATCTCGCAAAAGGGCTGTGCTCGACAATTCTTTTGCAAAACTTGTGAAAAAGACTAAAGCACAAGATGCCAACGGCTGGAAAACTTGAGGTTTGAACACAGAAGGCAAAGTTCGATACAAAATAGCCAAAGTCTGTTGGCAACGTCCATAATATCCCACCTCTATTTAAACTTTCAAAACACCCTCCCGCTGTGCCCCAAAAACTTTGTCATTCTCTCTCTCACACACACAAAAAAATGGCCACTTTCTCCTCCAATCTTCCAAACCTCCTCCTCTCCTCCCTAAACCTCTTCCTCCTCCTCCTCTCCGCGGCCTCCTTCGCCCCTCTCCTCCTCCTCCACACCCCGCCCTCCCCTTTCGGGTGGGCCCTCTTCGCTGTCTCGTCCACAACCCTCCTCTCCTCCCTCCTCTGCTTCTGCTCTCACCTCACTCGCTCCCCCTTACTCTTCATCGCGCACATCTCTCTCCTTTCGCTCTCCTCAGTCGGCCAAGCCCTTGCCTTCTTCTCTCTCTTCCTCCGCCCCGACCCCAGCCTACGATTTCTCAAGTCCACGAGAAGCCCGAGGGAGGTGAGGATGCTGCTTAGGGTCGAGGAGTGGGCAATGGTGGGAATGTTTGCGACTGGTTCTGTGGTGCTGGTGCTGGAGTGTCTGGTGCAGAGCTGGTGGGTGAAGGAGCGTGAGGAGGTGGAGGCGGCCGCAGCTGCGAAGAAGAGGAACCGGAGAACGGCGAGAGTTCGGGTGGAATCAGTGGTGGAACCTGAGGGCCAAGAGATGGAGGAGAGGATGAAAGGCAAGTGTGAACAATGTGCGGAAGCCTGAGTGTTTAGAACTAATGTTGAAAGTTGTAATTGTTTGTTGGCTTGGTCATTATTAGAGGATGGCCAATTAATTTGTAATTTCAAAATGTTGTAATTTCGGTGCTTAAATATAGCTATATTGTTTGAAAAATAGGAACTATTAAGTATACGTTTAATGAGCACATCATAATTGAATTTTGAATAATCCACTTTGAATTCTGTGTGAGTTTTATTTCTGAATAATAATTGACAAGTGAATTAAAGACTTAAAAACTGTGATGAACAGATCCCCACATGGGCCTTTTACTCTCCACAGCACGGTAGGCATCGGCCCGACCAACATAGGCCATCAAGCCAATAAACCTAATAGTCCAGCCCAAGAATTTCCGACTGCATTAAAAAAAAAAGGGACAATTAGTGTCAGAAATGACTCAATTAAGGCTTCAACATGTCAGAAATATTATAAATTTTTTGTGACAATTGTTATTTTTAGAGGTAAATATTAAATTAGATAAAGCGACTCTTAATCAAATAGATTTTAAAGTTTAGATTCCTAAGTGAATTCTAAAGTTTACATTTTTAAGTGATTTTTTTTCCAGAATATAAGATGGCGTGTCGTGCGTGTGGGATTTGAATTCCATAATAGCTCTCATTGACTGTGAAGAAGTTTTATCACTGTACACATGTGCACGGTGACACTTGCATCCGAAACTTAATTTAATGGTCTATTTTCACTGGCCGCCACAGGAGCCAATTCCTCAATCGGATATCCATGCCTGCGAAATCTCTGGTATCGGTAACAACATTGCCAATTACTGACCACATTGAATTGATGCATGAAGAAGCAAGCAGGGTTAGCTCCCTCTTGACGGTGCCCTATGATGAGGATGATGGTGATGGCACGGTGGCCTCAATGATGTCCTATCTCCTGTTGAGCGACGTGGGACATATAAAGGCATTCTCTGTTTACTCACATGCATGCCATTCATTCCATTCTTTTGGATGGGGGCATCGATCATGTATGTATGAAGCATCGCAGGGGAGCGCATCCCTGCAGCATCTCCGAACTAACGTCCCTGCGTGCCATTCATTCCATTCTTTTGGATGGGGGCATCGATCATGTATGTATGGAGCATCGCAGGGGAGCGCACCCCTGGAGCATCTCCGAACTAACGTCCCAGCCAGTGATATTTCAGTCAGGTCTTGAGTTCGTAAGAGCTTCACTCACTCGTAGATCGTCAATTCGAGTCCTCACGCGCGTGTGACATTGTGTGCCTTCATGTATCCTTTAGCTATCAAAAAAAAACTAACATCCATTATACACACACTTGTGTCCTTCCAAAATGATTTGAGGACGAATCTTTCTCACTCAAATACCAACATCCGACATTCGAATATAATATTCACTCTGTTGAAGTTGATATATATTATTTCAAGTATGTATAAGCAAAAATTCAAGTGTTTTGAATATTTTTTGTCCATGCATCAAGTAGGGAGAAAACGGACGGCCTAAATAGTGAGTTGGTTAGTTTAATGGTGTAGAAAATTTGAAACCTAACAAAAATTAGTTTGTAGGTTTTTTTAATGTTTAGATCATAATGAAATGACCGGATCAAGAATTTGTATGTCTAAAGACATAGGTCTAACCAACTCACTGCTTTCGGCCATTCATTTTGCGCCGCTTGATTGATGGGTAAAAAGTATTTAAAATACTTGATTTTGGTTTATATATACTTGAAGTAATATAGATCAACTTAAACGAAGTGAATCTTTTATTCGAATATCAGATGGTTGTATTTGAGTTAGAAGGATTCAGACTCAAATCTTTTTGGAATAACACAAGTCTCTCTCTCTCTCTCTCTCTCTCTCTCTCTATATATATATATATATATATATATATATATATATATATATATATATATATATATATATATATGAGAGATATGTACCTCAGCCGACAGCTGAGAGAGACTCTCTCAGCAGGCGCTTTGTGGCTTAATTTTAACCACAGTTTTGGCTGGTGGTACGATGATTGCAGTTTTATATGATGACTGTGATTAAGTCGCAGTGTTTTTATGAAGACTACAGTCATGATCGCAGTCTTTTCTAAGAATTGCGACCAAGGTCACAGTCTTTCTCTGAAGACTGCGACCAAGGTCGCAGTCTTTTTCTGAGAACTGCTACCACGGTCGCAGTACTAATTACACTGAAAATATATGATTTTTTAGGACTGCGACCATCTTACAGTGGACTGGGAGCATACTATAGTAAGTTTGTGATCATTTTAAAGTGACAGCTGAGAGAGTCTCTCTCAGCTATTAGCTGAGGTACATTTTTCAATATATATATATATATATATATATATATATATATATATATATATATATATATATATATATATATATATATATATATATATATATATATATATATCCACAAGGGACTCGAAGTGGCGAAGGCTTCCTCGGTCGCCAAGAGGGATTGGGTTGACAATTCATAACTTAAAAATAAATAGAAATATTTTTTTAATTCATTTTGGCTGTATTTTAGTTTATGGGTTGACAACTCAATACTTAAAAATAGACATTTTTTGGTATTTTGAGTTGACAATTCAGAACTTAAAATACAAGCAAAAAAAAAAACTAAAAACGCACTCATGTGGTGAAACAGCTGCGCCGCTTGCCTACGTGCCGTCAGTATGATTGAAAAGAAGTTTTTTTTCTTGAATTATTTTTTGAGAAGGATTTTTTTTTGTGAAATTAAAATTAAAAAATGAATTTAAGAAAAAGATATCCTTATTTTAACTGAAAAATGATGTGTCTATCATTTGCTCAGATTCAATTATGAAAAAGTGCATCACAGAGTAATATTTGAAGGTTTAACATTGTAGTGATGTACTGCTTCTGTCCAACAGTGTTCAAAGGTCCTGACTAGTGATGGATGATCATGACGGGGAGAACCCTTTCGTGTCTCTATCTCAACCGTTCGGTTTCCACCGGACAGTCCTCAGTTGTTCATGGGCCTCCGTCACCCTTTCTTTTCACGCCAGAATATCGGGCAGCCCTTTTGTCCTTCTCTGTCAACTGCCCAACTTGAAACGGACGGACACGATTCGATCTCTTTATTACATTATTACCAATTTCCGCTCATCCAAGGGGAAACCCAAAATCTAATAATACCATGAGCCACGTGTCTATGCTTCAGTGGATATCTGCTTGCCCCTGATCTCGAAACATACTCTTGATGCTAACTTTTATCTCACTAATCAAGCAAAAATAGTCAAATAATAAGCTAAGTTTCAACGAACGCTGCTAATGGTGTTTAATGGCGGCATATGTCCATGTCACTCGAGTCCATAGCCTAGGTCAAAAGCAAAAACTTTTGTTTTCTTAACAGGGGCTAGATTGGTTTCTTCACATCAAAAATCAGGATGCTCTCTCGCATTGTGGACCGTTCAACACAGTTGATAGATGATCAGAAGCGAGAAAGAAAAGAAAATACATTTTTTGATGAGAACTACAAAACGTGTTTTTATTTTCTTTTTTCCTCTCCTGCTCCGGGCTATTCATCAACTGTGATAGACAGCTCATTATGCGAATGACCATCACATGATCCTTCACATGATGGAGGGCTGGAATTGGCTCTTTCGCGTGAAGGACCGTGATGATATTTCTCGTTGTGTGGGCCGTCGCGGAACGAGAGATCCCTACGGCCTACCACGATTCCATTAACTAAGGCCGTTAAAGGGACGACTGAGCAGATCCCTAAGGCCCACCATGATTCCGTTAACTAACTATGTTAAACAGGGTTAACAGAGGAAAGATGCAATTTGGATGAAAACTGGAAGGTAAAAAGAAAAAAGTAAACAGGAGGAGTAACAGCTAGGCAGACCTGCCCGGAATCGGCCCGGGTTACCCGGGCCGCTGCCTGTTCCAGGCACGCCCCTAAACCCGGGGCGTGCCATGGTTCAGCAAAGGTGGCATGGGTCCGGCCGGGCCGCTCCACCCCCAAGTTGGGCCGAACCCAGGCCGTGCCCGGCCCGGCCTGGCCAACGACTATATTAATAGCCGTTGAGTCGGGCCCGGGGGGTGTAATTTTTATTTACAAAACCCCCCCAACGGCTATATTGGTCTTAAATATAGCCGTTTGAGGGGGGTTTTGTAAATTTCTTTTGCAAATCCCCCCAACAGGTATATTGACCAGAATTTATTTTTTTTGCAAAAAAATTACATTTTAACTATTCATTCCTCTTTATAAATATGCAATCTTTCTTACTTCATTTCATCACCAAAAAAATCTCTAAAAATTCTCTTAAATTCTCAAGTGCTCAGGTGATCAAGCTCCCTCAAGTTCTCTTAAGCTACCTAAGTGCTCAAGCTCCTTTCACCTTTCCTCATGTTCTCAAGTGATCAAGCTCCTTCAATCTCTCCTCAAGTTCTCAAGTGCTCAAGCTCTTACAATTTCTCTCAAATTCTGGTATTTATATTTTTTTCAATTTTAATTTCAAAAATGGACCCACATTCTTCATCAGCAAGCACTAGAAATTCTTTTTCTTCTAAGTATAATTGTAATTTAGATTTAACTAGTCAAGCATGGTATGATTTGCATATGCCTTTACCCGACACTCCAATACTTCCACTCACACAACTAAAAACACCGTCCACAGATTTTATTGCTTCTTCTGAGTCACCTTCTAATCCACTTTCTATTTCCAATGCCGAAGTTGCTTCCATGGCAAATGAAAATATAAGGTTTGTATTTTTTTTTAAAAAATTATTAATGGAGTTAGGAAGGTTATGTGTAAGATTTGTCCTTGTGTTTCTTATACTTTTCCAAAAATAGTGGAACCGGCGCACTAACTAGGCACATTAGAGCTAAACATCCCCAGAATCAATCACGACAAACACAAATTTCCACTTATAGTAGCACATTAAGTACTTATAATTATAATCATCAAAGAGGTAAAACTAATCTTGCTAAATATTTAATTCAGGCTAAACAACCTTTTAGTTTTGCTGAAAATGAAGCATTTTTAAATTTTATCAGAACTACTCATAATCCTGAATATGATTTGTTTTGTAAAGATACTATTAGAGCAAAAATGTTCAGGTTTGTTGAGAAAAGAAAACAAATTTTAATTGCAAATTTTTCTTCTATGCCACAAAAAGTTGCACTTACTTCTGATTGTTGAGAAGCTTTTAACGGTTTTCATTACATAGTTGTTAATGCACATTTTATTGATTCTGACTGGCTTTTAAATAAAAAATTATTGGTTTTTAAATAAATTCTTTTTATCATAATGGTCCTAATCTTAGTCAGACTATTAGGAAAGTTGTTAGAGAATTTAGACTTGAATTTAAAATTTTTTCTATTTCGGTTGACAATGCTAGCAATAATACTGTTGCAATAAAACTTTTAAAACATCATTTTAGATCGATTTTGAATGAAAAACTTTTTCATATTTGTTGTGTGTCACATTATTCACTTGTGTGTACATGATAATTTAAAATGTATAAATACCTATATTCAAAGTTTAAGAAATACTATTTTATTTATTAGAAGTAGTGCCTCGAGAAGGCAAAGCTTTAAACAAAGTTGTTCTAGCGTAGGTTTACCAATTAGAAGTTCACTTCAGGACATGAGGCTTACTAATTTTGGCATGGTGAAAATCATAGGAATCGACATATCATGTGTTTTCCATCATGGCGCGTGATTTACTAACCCCTCATGCCTCTACTGTACCTTCAGAATCTGCTTTGAGTACGACTGGATGGGTGCTGACTGATACGAGGAACCGCCTGACGTTAGAAGCTATCGAGATGAGTATCTACAGGAAGGATTGACTCGATGCAGAGACAAGAAGTCAGAATAAAGCAATAGATGAAATCATTGAAGACTCCCCAGAATATGAGTGAAGAAATGAAGATTTTTTGTATTTGTATAATAGTATTTGAATCAATTTCAATCTATATAATACATGTGTTTATCAATTTATACAGTAATACTTTAATTATTTATATCAATCCTTTGTATTTGTATTTTTGATTGTTAATAAAAAAAATTACATTTACATTTTACAACTTGTATCAAATTTGTCCACATTTGAGTGTTTTTTTAGATTTTTAATTTTTTTTGATTTTTTTACTTTTTTAAATTAGTTTGTTTTTTACTAACTCGGTCCGGCCCGGGTATGGGCAATCCTTATTCTTCTAGGTATAATCGTAATTCAGATTTAACTAGTCAAGAATGGTATGATCTGCATATGTCTTTACTGTTGGGATTTAGGTCGAACAAATAGTCCCACATCGGCTAGACGTGGGGATGGTCTTGGGTTTATAAGGATTTGGGCAACTCCACCTAAAAGGCTAGTCTTTTGGGATGGAGCCCCGGTACTTCAAGTGGTATCAGAGCCATGCCCCGAACTTATTCGTGTGTGTGGGTGATGTTCGACGATGTATAGATCCCCCAATGGCGCAAAGGCGCAATGGGCCTGCCCACCCCACTGGCGCAAAAAGGCGCAATAGGCCCCTGTGAAGCTGATGTTTAGCTCTCGAGAAATTTGGCAGTGGTCCTCGTAGAGGAGTGACCGTGGTGCTCGTAGAGGAGTGACTGAACTGCAGTTGGTACTTCACACAAGGCGTGCTGATCGCCCACGCAGTGAAGAATTGGATCTCGATGGAGCATTTGATCTTCCGGTGCCCCTGTGAAGCTAATGTCTGGCTCTCGAGAAATTTGGCAGTGGTCCTCGTAGAGGAGTGACAGACTGCAGTTGGTACTTCACATAAGGCGTGCCGTCACCTCACGCAGTGAAGAGTTGGATCTCGATGGAGCATTTGATCTTCCGGTGCGAAGATAGTTGAGCTTGCAGGGACGGTGCGAAGATAGTTGAGCTTGCTTGCAGGGAGACTCTTTGTTCGAGGGGGGATTGTTGGAATTTAGGTCGAACAAATAGTCCCACATCGGCTAGACGTGGGGATGGTCTTGGGTTTATAAGGATTTGGACAACTCCACCTAAAAGGCTAGTCTTTTGGGATGGAGCCCCGGGTCCTTCATTTACCCTATACTCCAATACTTTCATTCACATAACCGGAAATACCATCCACATATTTCATTGCTTCTTCCGAGTCACCTTCTACTTCCACTATCAAAGTTGCTTTCATGGCAGATGAAAAATCTGAGTTTTGAAAATTTTTTAAAAAAGAAACTATTAATGGAGCTAGGAAGATTATATGCAATATTTGTCCTGGTATTTCTTATACTTTTCCAAAAAATAGTGGAACCGACGCACTAATTAGGCACATTAGAGCTAAACATCCCCAGAATCAACCACGACAAACACATATTTCTATTTGTGGTGGCACACTAAGTACTTTTAGTTATAATCATCAAAGAGGTAAAACTAATCTTGCTAAATATTTAATTCAGGGGATTGTTGGGATTTAGGTCGAACAAATAGTCCCACATCGGCTAGATGTGGGGATGGTCTTGGGTTTATAAGGATTTGGGCAACTCCACCTAAAAGGCTAGTCTTTTGGGATGGAGCCCCGGGTCCTTCATTTACCCTATACTCCAATACTTTCATTCACATAACCGGAAATACCATCCACATATTTCATTGCTTCTTCCGAGTCACCTTCTACTTCCACTATCAAAGTTGCTTTCATGGCAGATGAAAAATCTGAGTTTTGAAAATTTTTTAAAAAGAAACTATTAATGGAGCTAGGAAGATTATATGCAATATTTGTCCTGGTATTTCTTATACTTTTCCAAAAAATAGTGGAACCGACGCACTAATTAGGCACATTAGAGCTAAACATCCCCAGAATCAACCACGACAAACACATATTTCTATTTGTGGTGGCACACTAAGTACTTTTAGTTATAATCGTCAAAGAGGTAAAACTAATCTTGCTAAATATTTAATTCAGGCTGAACAACCTTTTAGTTTTGCTGAAAATGAAGCATTTTCAAATTTTATTAGAATTACTCATAATCCTGAATATGATTCGTTCTGTAAAGATACTCTTAGAGCATAAATGTTCCGGGTTGTTGAGGAAAGAAAACAAATTTTAATTACAATATTTTTCTTCTATGTCACAAAGAGTTGCATTTACTTCTAATTGCTGGGAAGCTCTCAACGACATAGTTGTTAATGCACATTTTATTGATTCTGATTGGCTTTTAAATAAAAAATTCTTGGTTTTTAAATTTTTTTCTCATAATGATTCTAATCTTAGTCGGACTATTATGAAAGTTGTTAGAGAATTTAAACTTGAATCTAAATTTTTTTTCTATTTCAGTTGATAAAGCTAGTAATAATACTGTTGCAACAGAACTCTTAAAACATCTTTTAGGCCGGTGTTCAATGAAGAACCTTTTCATATTCGTTGTGTGTCACATTATTAACTTGTGTGTGCAGGACAGTTTAAAATGTATAGATACTTATATTCAAAATTTAAGAAATATAATTCTATTTATTAGAAGTAGTGACCCAAGAAGACAGAGCTTTAAACAAAATTGTTTTAGCCTAGGGCTTACTAATTAGAAGTTCAGCTCAGGACATAAGGCTTACCAATTTGGCACAGTGGAAATCACAGGAATCGACATATTATGTGCTTTCCATCACGACACGTGATTTACTAACCCCTCATTTCTCTACTGTTCCTTCAGAATATGCTTTTAGTAAAGTTGGACGAGTGCTGACTGATAAGAGGAACCGCCTGGTGTTAGAAACTATCGAGATGAGTATCCGTGGAAAGAATTGACTCGATGCAAAGACAAAAAAACAGAATAAAACAGTAGATGAAATCATTGAAAACTCCCCTGAAGATGAGTGAAGAAATGAAGATTTTTTGTATTTGTATAATTGTATTTATATCAATTTCAATTTATATAATACATGTATAATTTTATCAATTTATACAGTTATACTTTAATTATTTATATTAATCATTTGTATATGCATTTAAGCTTGTTAATAAAAAAATTTACATTTACGTTTTATAACTTGTATCAAATTTGTTCACATTTGAGTGTTTTTTAGATTTTTTTTTTATTTAGAATTTTAATTTTTTTTCAAAATTTTTATAATTTTTTTAAATTAGTCTATTTTTTTACTAACCCGGTGCGGCCCATCCCAGCCAGGCGGGGCTGTGCCTAGGGGTGCCATCGGATCGGATACGGATCGGATATTACCTCTACCATATTCATATCTGCACCCAACCTTCGGATACGGATACGGATACGGATATTTGCGGATGTGTAAAAATGATATCCGTATCCGCCAAAATCGGATATCAGATATAAATCGGATATTAGCGGATCGGATGCGGATACTAATCGGATATTTAAAAAATGGATATGGTTAAAGATAAATTAAACAGAAAAACTTATATTACTTTTTATCTCATCTACTACAATATTAAATGTGATACATACTATGATATTATTGTGTACATATCAATACATTCATCATATTCATTGTCATTCAACTTCTATAACAATAAATTACACGTCCTCCAGTGCTAAATACCGATTCGGATGCCATGGTTGATGTCGAAATACTCAAAATATCTTGTGATACTCTTACAAGAATCGAATACTTTCCACTATTACTTTTTCACCAACTCAAAATATCAAAATTTAATGCCTTATTCCATTGAAGAATAGTCTCCTCCATACCGATATCATTATGAAGCACGCAACATTCGGATATCGGATCGGATACGAATAAGATATTACGTTTACCATATCCGTATCTGCACCTACCTTTCGGATACGGATACGGATACGAATATTGACGGATGTGAAAAAATGATATCCGTATCCGAATTGGAGTCGGATTCGGAAGCGGATATCCGCAGATAATCCGTATCCGGTGGCACCCCTAGCTGTGCCTGTGTCTCCCTAATGGGGATCGGGCCCAGGCCGGCCTGCCCGGGAAAAGCGGCGGGCCTGGGTCAGTCCCAGCCCACTGGAAACGGGCCCGACCGGGCCCTGCCGTCCCGTTTCGCACCGCTAACAGCCATCCATAAATATCCCCATCATCCCGAGAGGCTGCCCCGATTGCTGTCACTCCACTGGAAGTAGGGGTGAGCATCGGTCGGTTCGGTTCGGTTTTTGCTAATTTTTGCAAAACCGAACCGAACCGATTAGACTTAGTAACCGAACCGAACCGAATCGACTCAATTCGGTTCGGTTTTTTCGGTTTTTTCGGTTAGGTCAATATATTGCTATCATTTCTTACATTTTTTAATCACCATTATATTATCATCCTTTAATATTATAATTTCAAATATCTATTACCTAAATTAGAAATAAGAAAAAGATTCTAAGTTTAATGTGAATTGAAAATTTCATATTTTAAAACTTTTACACTGTATTTGAGCTCTTATATCAAAACTCATATAATTATTACTAACTTTTAATGATAAGAATGAAAAAAGAACTATATTAATATAAATATTATTCTCAGTTGTGATGGTGTACTTAATATTGCTTTCACATATTCAACATAAAAAAGATGGTATTACTAAAACTAATGAGATAAGCTTCCACCACTTTTTATTATGAACTATATGATTCACTAAATTGAGTTTGAGTAGGGTAATATATAGGGTGAGAAATTCGGTTCGGTTCGGTCGATTCGGGTTTTGGAACACAAAACCGAAACCCGACCGAATTAGAGCGGTTCGGTTCGGTTCGGGTTCGGGTTTCGGTTTTTGGTCGGTTATTTCGGTTATAACCGAACTCTGCTCACCCCTAACTGGAAGCACTCCAACAGTCCCCCCCTATAACAATCTAATAAATACACCCAAAAATACACCCACTCGGAAACTGGCCTAATCTGCCCGGGTCCCACCGTTTAGGCGTAGTAAAAAAGGAGGCCACTGTCCTTGTGGTCTCTTTAGCAAAGACATATGCGCGCATTCGCCATCGCAGACGGAACATTATCGCTTTAAAAGAGGAAAATAGCACACCCAATTTTTCCATGGGCCCCACCTCTTCGCAGCAGGTAGTATTGGGATGCAGACTCAAAACCAACTAACCCTGGAAAGTGACTATTAACTCTCTCGCGGGGCCCACCTGGGCAATCAGCCTTTTTCCTCCGATAGAGCTGAGCTTGTTGGAGATTGCAACTTCTTATGACGAAAAAATGATTCATCCCAGAAGTTTTTTTTCGCCCCAGAATTTGATCGCACCCAGTGTCAACCACGTGGTGGGACGTGAGTTAGTGCGTGGGTGAGAATTGGGTGTAGCTGATAAATAAAGTTCGAAACACCATTTCTGCGAGCTCTGCCACTCCATGCCTCGCTCCTCTGGCTGAAAGACACTGGGAGGGGATTGCCGATGTGAATTCTGACACTAACCGGATACGACTCCGCATAAAAGTTCGTATGCCACTGTTAGATATGCCGTCCAGATTTTACATTACCGCAGATCCATGTGTCCACATAGAAAAGTATGCGGTCGCTTTAATCATAGAAGTGGTCCTCAGAGGTATATAGGGACACGGTCCCGCGATGGATGTGACGGGCCGATGCGAAGGCCTTCGTCATCTCCCTCCCCAGGCGCCGCGAGTGAAGTTGTACCCGCGAGGCATCTTACCAGTCTCTTCTTCGGTGTTTCTCACTTCACTCTCGCCGCGTTCCGCGAGATAATCTCTTCTTCTCTGCAACCGTCTTCTAGAACTTACCAGGAGACACAATGTTGTAACGGTTCTCGTTTCGGAGAAGGCAATGGCGTTTCGGCGGAGTACGTTAGCGTTGGCGCTGATGTTCTCGCTGGGGTCTCTGAGCTTGGTCTCCAGCGACGCGAACGACGGTAAGGTTACCGGCGAGTGAGCAGTAGGGCTTTACCTTAAGTTAGTTAAATCTCATGCTTGTTAGTTATAAGCCCCTGATCACTTTGTTAATTTTTTAATCTTTGGTCCCAAGAAGCCAACGGTTTATTTTTCTGTTTGTTTATTTTAATGATGGATAGTCTATTCCTTGATTCCGTAAACCTAACTTGTTCTCTCCTCTTTATTTTATTTTAAGAAACCTGCGGATCTTTCTACAATTACGGTTCTCAACACAACAGTGTTTTAATCGTGCTTAAATAATTTGTTTAGAAGATGCAAGCAGCTTCTTTTCACTATTTTATTGAAGAATAGGCTGAGTTTTTTTTTCTCCCAAGAATCAGGGTCTTTTTCTTTCCTTTTTGTTTAAGATTATGTGTTCATTTTCTGTTCTCTTTTTACTATTTACTTGTCTGTCATCACTCAAGATTTTGCTGTCCCTTTCAGGAAAAAGAAAAGAATTTGCTTTTGAAAGGAGTGTTCTTTTTATTTAAATTAAAGTTTTTATCTTGTCAAAGGGAATATTAATTCCTTCACTTGTTCATAAAAAAAGTTGTCCTTTTTTTTGTGAAAAAGGTGCATATCTCTACTTATTTCTCTTTGATGCAGCGTGATTCGATGCCTACTTCATTATTAATCAGTTTCTTGTTGACAGACAAATTGATACTAAAAAAGTAGAGGACTTGATGATTTATTGATAATATTATTTTGTCAGTGCAAATTTAACTAGTACTTTATGCTTTCAGAGGCAACTCTGTTAGAGATCAAGAAGTCGTTTCGGGATGTTGACAATGTGCTGTACGATTGGGTGAACTCCTCATCTTCAGACTACTGTTCATGGAGAGGGGTGACTTGTGACAATGTCACATTCGGTGTCGTTGCTCTGTAAGAATTTTGCTTTGTCTGACAATATTATGGTTGAGTTCTTATGTTCTTGAGAAATCTGAAAGAGCAGTGAAATACTGTTCCCTTGCTCAAATATTGATAACTTGGTATATTTATATATACTATCCTTCTCAACGAACAATTTCCACTATATAGGCTTCAAGAGATAATAACTTGGTTTTATTTGTTGTGTAACAGTAACTTATCTGGGTTGAATCTTGATGGAGAGATCTCACCTGCCATTGGAGATTTAAAAGGCCTCATTTCAATGTATTGTTCAATATCTTTTTCCTAGCTTTCAAATATGCTGATGTTAGTATAATACATAACATGGATGATATAGTTTTAGGTTTGTATTGATTCAAGTGTGAAACCTTGTGTTCTTGTTTAAACTGAAACTGGTCTCTTATTGGTGCTCATGATCAGTGACCTAAGTGGAAATAGACTCTCCAGACAGATCCCAGATGAGATCGGTGACTGTTCATTACTGCAAACCTTGTGAGTCTCTATATGCTTTGAGCTTTGTATATTTAGTATACTAAAACCGATTGTGGTCCAAAGTTAACTCATTTACGAAAATAAAGTAACTTCAGGTTTTGCAGTCAAGCAGTAAAAGTTGCATGCTCGGGTCTCTTAGCTAAATGAGGCCCTCAACTCATTTTGATCCAGAGAAATCTTAATGGCTTTCTGATAAACATCATCCTTATCCTTGAATGACTTGATAAAGACACAAGTTCAATATTCAAGTTGATTTATTACTATTCAGAAAGCTGTGACTTAGTGTGTTTCTTTTAAAAGAAAATCAATGAATATCTACCGTAACTTCTTTCCAATAATTGTTGGACAACCACCATGCCTAAAATCTAAAGTTGATGGGCTGTGGCCTAACAATGTATAGCAATTAGCTAACAATCTTACAATAGTTAATGAAGTTTTAACTTGGTTTTGTTTGTTTTTTGTGCGTGCTATCATATCAAATCTTTGTCCCATCTTGGTCTTAGGGACTTATCATTCAACAATATCTATGGCGATATTCCATTTTCCATATCAAAGCTCAAGAAACTGGAAACTCTGTAAGTCTTCTATTCTTCATCAAGGCAACACTGAAAGCAAATAAAATTTTTCTGCATCTCAAGTGATTCCTGACTATTGCTTGATTGTTCAGGATTTTGAAAAACAACCAGTTGATTGGACCCATACCTTCAACCCTATCTCAAATACCAAATTTGAAGCTTTTGTACGTATTATTGTTCTCTTCATTTGATTCACAGACCATTGAAGGCGTTTTGACTGCGTTGGTTTTCACCATTCTAGGGACCTAGCTCAGAACAAATTGAGTGGGGAGATACCTAGGCTGATCTACTGGAATGAAGTTCTGCAATACCTGTGAGTATCTCATTCTTTATATAATTTTGCTGCATGGACCTAGCATAGTTAAAGTTGGTATTGCAGATAATTTGGCTCGGGGCACAACTTTGGACTGTTTGAAAGAATTGTAAATCCGCCTAAGTTGCAGAATTCTGAGAAAATGTGAATTAGAAATGTACAGGATAGTCTTGGTAGAGAAATTTCTAGTTGTTTTGCTTGTTTGTGTGATGGTAAATGAGTCTTTTGCAGGGGACTACGAGAGAACAATTTGGAGGGGACTCTCTCACCTGATATGTGCCAGTTGACTGGGCTGTGGTTTTTGTAAGTCTCATCGTTCTTGTAATGCGTGGACCTTCACATGTGCATTTACTTTTATTTCTAGTTTCTCACCAATTTCCTTTCTCCATAGTGATTTGAGGAACAATAGCCTGACTGGTAGTATACCTGACAACATTGGAAATTGTACCAGCTTTGAGGTTTTGTATGTATATCACCCATGTCTCGCTTTAAATTAATGACTTATTTGCATGCTAGTTTTTATGAATCTTTGTTCCATTAACAGGGACTTGTCTTATAATCACCTCACAGGAGAAATTCCCTTCAATATTGGCTTTTTGCAAGTTGCTACACTGTACGTCCCGGTAACTTTTCCTTTTCAACATTGCTACTCGTTATTGAATATCAGTTACATTAGCTTGTCTAAATCCAAACTTTTGAATAACAGATCCTTGCAAGGCAATAAATTGTCTGGAAATATACCAGAGGTGATTGGCTTGATGCAGGCTCTGACAGTGTTGTAAGTTCCATGTTCTCTTATTGAACACTTGTGAAAGTAGAAGTTATTCTACATCTTGAAGATCATTGGATTAAGGATTGTCTTCTAGAGCCGGAGTATGGGTTTCGCTAGAGGATGGTTGACTTATTGCTTTCATGTAAGTCATCTTTAGCTGATAAGGCTTTATTTTCTTTTATTTCCTGCTGCAGAGATCTAAGTTGCAATCAACTGAGCGGGCCAATTCCACCTAATTTGGGCAACTTGACGTATGCTGGGAAACTGTAAGTTTAGTTTCCCTTGTGATTTGTCCTCTCCTTGGTTACATTGGAGAGGGAGAGGCACCATATTGCTGGTACAACTTGTTTCATAAATATAGCGTTTCCATGTAGCATTTCTGTGAATTCAAAGAAAAAGTGAATGAAGACACCTGTTGATAAAATGAAGGTTTAAACAAAAAGTATCTAAGTTGCAATAATTCGCAGGAAATAAAAGTATTTTATTTTGACATGATTTTCTTTATATAATTACAAATTCTTCTGACACGTTCACTTTCCAAATCACATGCATGCATATGAGTGATATACCAATGGCCTTCAAAAACAAGCAGGTATTTGCAGAGCAATAAGTTGACTGGCCCCATTCCACCAGAGCTTGGTAACTTGACAAATCTAAACTATTTGTAAGTATTTCCTTTATATGAAAAATGGTCTGCCTTGAGAATTAGAAAGAGTGCTTGCTTCAAGTGACAAGAAGTATAACAATGCAGGGAACTGAATGATAACCAGCTCACTGGTCATATTCCAACAGAGCTAGGGAAGCTCACTGAATTGTTTGATCTGTATGATTCTTCTAGACATCCATCAATATACTTAAACTAGATTGCTTTCGTTCTTTCTATGCTGTGGTTAAGCTGAAATTGCATTAGAGACACTCATGCCTACTGCTGCAGGAACATTGCAAACAACCAACTTGAAGGGCCTATCCCTGAAAATTTGAGCTCTTGTGCAAACCTTAATAGTTTGTAAGCAAATAAATTCTGGTTTGCTTTCATCACTGGGTATTCGTTGGTCTTAACTCTTAATTTTATTTTACATATTGATCTGGTTGTAGGAATGCATATGGAAACAGATTAAATGGAACCATCCCACGGACATTGGAGAAACTCAAAAGAATGACTTGCTTGTAAGTCGTGCAAATAAAACTTCTTCAACATGGATTTACAAAAAATTGCTTTTTGTTTCTTTCTCCTGTATAAAAGTCAACCTCTAAATTTTGTACTAGGCTAATTAACATCTCTCGCTATATTAAATTGTCTCGGTTGCTTTACCAAATGTAAACATCATACATATAACAAATAAGTCAACCTCCAACTTATCTATATGCTTTCTTATTTTAAAATTTGTACACTTGATAACTATTTTTCTCCTGGATCATCCTCTAGGAATTTGTCGTCAAACAATATAAATGGTCCCATCCCAGTTGAGCTGTCAAGAATTAGTAACCTGGATACTCTGTAAGTAGTAAGTACAAGGGGTTTACTTCAGAAATTTGGAAATATGACTACCTTCATTCTTTTGCCTTAACAATTTTAGTTATGGCAGTGACATTTCCTCCAACAACATCAGTGGGCCAATACCTTCTTCTGTTGGCGATTTAGAACATCTTTTGAAATTGTGAGTTCTCCTTGTAATTTTAGAAATTATTCTCTTTAATGTCTTTCATTTCTCTTTTGACATCCTTGTCTCTTACTGGTTAAGAAACTTGAGCGATAATCGTCTCTTCGGGTATATTCCAGCACTGTTTGGAAACTTAAGGAGTGTAATGGAGATGTAAATGTTCTATCCTTATATTTGGATTCTTGATTTTTGCTGGTAGCTTGCACCTTTACACCTTTACTGACCGACTTATGGTTTCTTGGCAAATTGCAGTGATCTGTCCAACAATGAACTTTCAGGTCTGATTCCCCAGGAACTAGGGCTGCTACAGAATCTGATGTCATTGTGAGTATTGTTATGCTCCATGGTTATCTGCTTAAATAACCAATCTATTAATACTACAACGCATGTGCACAGCGCACAATTTTGGAATTTGGGATCATCAATTAATGGTCTAGCATAGATACATGTTTAGCAATTGTTATCAGTTGGGGAAAATGCAGGAAGAAAAAATTTGGTGGTATCTTGAAAATTTTAACATAAAAATCTTACAGAAATTCAAATATGCAATTGTCATATATATATATATTTTTATCCATGATACATGAGATTATGCTTGAAAAAGGGCAAAAATCGTTTGAAATTTGCCCAACAGCACATGCTTATATGAATAGATTGTCATCTTTATGTGAACATGTTAGTTTATGTTCATATATGTTTTCGTTTTATGTAAATTGATCATTGAAGAATAGTTTGGATTAAATTCTGACAATGTTCATGTGAACACATGTGCTTTGACTTAATATTGTCATCTTATTTATTTCCTTTTTTGTTAAACTTCTTATAGCAATTTACGGAACAATGATTTCTCTAACTTAATATTGTCATCTTATTTGTTTCCTTTTTTGTCAAACTTCTTATAGGAATTTACGGAACAACAATTTCTCTGGGGACATAATGTCTTTAACCAACATTGTCAGTCTTGTAGCCCTGTAAGTTCCTTTAATCAAGGTCTCTCTAAACCTTGTAAGGTATCTAGCACATCCTCACAGACAAGCCTTTGCTACATCTGTGTATAGGAATGTTTCATACAACAACTTAGCTGGTGATATTCCTACAGTCAACAACTTCTCACGATTTTCACCTGATAGGTAAGAAACGAAAGATTCTGCGGTGACATCACCTTTCGTCAATCAGATTTTTAAAACTCACATGTATTCACTGAAGTTTGAAAAGTAATTCGTTCAAACAACTTCGTGCATCTAACAACTTTAGAGAATAAACATAATATGTCATATTCGCGTCATGTGCATTCAGTGAATTTAACTGTCATACCTTGCAGTTTTTTAGGAAATCCTGGGCTTTGCGGTTATTGGCTAGGGTCATGTCATTCATCACATCCACCACAAAGAGGTAAGGAAACCATTTTCATCCGTCAAGTTTCCTAAATTCAAATGTACAGCACTTGGCTCTAACACTGCACTACGTACATAATGGCTGGCTATTACTTTCTATTCTAACTGGTTGATGTTGGCGTCTCTCTCTCTCTCTCTCTCACACACACACACACATTATACCAAAGGCAGAAAAACAACGTATTAAATTTATTCTTTTTTCCTAACAGCATCAATATCAAAAGCTACGATTCTTGGCATTGCTTTAGGGGCTCTAGTGATCCTCCTAATGATCTTAGTGGCAGCATGCAGACCTCACAGTCCTCCTGCTCTCTATGACAGCTCTATGAAAAAACCAGGTAGCTCTGCCTATGCATATATAAACAAGAATATAGGGCAGCCAACGCGGTTTATTATGCAGATTTTAATCTGTAGTCAAATTTTACAATCATGAGCTCCTCAAGTTTTTTCACAATGGAGCCATCAGTTGGTATGCGAACGTAACAGGGTCTCCCCATTCTATTTTTTCTCCTTTCAATGTTCAAAAGTATAAAACTACTTATCAATGTTCTATTGCTATACTCTTGGTTATCTATGTGAATTCGGTAGAAGTATATTGCGATCTTTTTCCATTTATGACTAATTTCATCATGTTTAATTTGTTCTAGTGAATAATGTTTCCCCAAAGCTGGTAATCCTCCATATGAACATGGCCCTTCATGTATATGAAGATATTATGAGGATGACTGAGAATTTGAGCGAGAAGTTTATAATTGGTTACGGCGCATCAAGCACCGTGTACAAATGTGTACTTAAAAACTGCAAGCCAGTAGCCATCAAGAGGATTTACTCTCATTATCCGCACAGCCTAAAGGAGTTTGAGACTGAGTTGGAGACCGTTGGAAGCATCAAGCATCGGAATCTGGTCAGCCTTCAAGGTTACTCCCTGTCCCCTTGTGGCAACCTACTCTTCTATGACTACATGGAGAACGGCAGCCTTTGGGACCTTCTACATGGTAAACATCCAATTTTACTCGTTTGTTTTTTTATCTGGAAGTACAGAAATAAATATAAAAAATTATGGTTGGCATCATTATCATCATTCACCAATTTGAATGCTTTTCAATTTGTCACAAAATTTTACTGTGGGTCAGAATGCACATAACTCCCTACTACCTTGTTTCCCTTTATCTTGAACTTGCTCTAGTTCCAGGAAGATTTTAGAAAGTCACTCTGTTGCTCGAACATAAGCTCTGTCACCCCTTCTATCTTTTTTCTCACGCCTAGACCTTCCAATCTGGTACCTTTGGCCCTGCAAAACAAAAGACTGATGTCAGATTATCAGCCAGAGATTTTATCAATTGGTTAGTTCTCAAAGGAGTCTATAATTTTGCTTAATCATTCAATTGAGTCTTTGCAACTTGGAAGCTAGATAAAAGGGTCAGACAAATTTTGATCACCTCAACTTATTGCCAACTGTATCAATTATAGTCCACTGTAAATTTTACAACTAGATAGGTGTTGGTTTCCTATCAATAACCCAGACTTACTGCCAAATGTCTATCAACTACAGTCCACTGTAAATTTTACAACTAGATAGGAGTTCGTTTCCTATCAATAAATTAAATGAAAGATAAAGCCGGTCTAATTGAAACATGAGATAATAGAAGTGCAGAATATTTTGGATAATGAGTAGACAAATATAACCACGAGTAAATGTACCTATAGTGACATTGTGGCACATCTACAATGGACACCCTCTCCCGACCATCAAATATTTGCCATAAAGCTCGTTCATGCTATGGTTTAAGAAAACTTGCCAATCAACAAGTGCATTCACTTTGGACAACAAGTGCAATCACTTTGGACATAAGCAGAAGCCTGCATTCGGTCACAAATCTTTCTCCAATTTTTAGCCCATTCTTAACTTTTATTGAAAATTGATAAATCACAACTGTATATAGCAAATATCTTCATCAAACCTTTGATGTCATGGATCTTCTATTATTTAAGGACCAACAAAGAAGAAAAAGCTAGATTGGGCCACCCGCCTGCGAATCGCCCTGGGAGCTGCCCAGGGGCTTGCTTACCTCCACCATGACTGTAGTCCCCGGATAATCCACCGTGATGTGAAGTCCTCAAACATACTCCTTGACAAGGACCTCGAGCCCCATCTCACTGATTTTGGCATAGCAAAGATCCTGTGTGTCTCAAAAGCCCACACTTCAACATATGTTATGGGCACCATTGGCTACATTGATCCTGAGTACGCTCGGACCTCCCGTCTTAGTGACAAATCTGATGTCTACAGCTACGGCATTGTCCTGCTCGAGCTGCTTACTGGAAGTAAAGCAGTCAATGACGAGTGCAATCTCCATCACTTGGTAATTCTAGTTGCCTTTACCATTTCAGTTTCTACATTTTGTGAAATGTTAAGAATTTTATTTATTTATTTGCTTTCATGCTGCAGAGCTGCACTTTAAAGGAGCCTTTTCGTTTTGCAGATCTCCTCCTTATTTTGGTTGGGGATGGCCTAGCAGATGTAGGGTAGATATTCAAGAGTAACATGCATCTGGTAGTAAAAATTTAACGTTGATCATCACAATCACTGAGAAAATGGTTGGTTTTGGTATCAGAAACTGTCCATCATGAGCTTGTTAGTTTAGGTCGATATACATAATGTTTAGCAGGGTGACCTTGTGAAAAATACATTTTTTTTATGGAAATCATCAGTGGTACCTTTCATTTATTGCTTTTAGGTTTGAGTATATCCTGATCTCAATCCCAATACCTTATGTACTTCTGATAACATTGATGAGTTACATAAAGTTAACAATTAATGTGAATTATGTTAACATGTGTCATGTGTTAAGATATCCACTGCAGAACATTGAATTTTATACAATTTTACCTCTGCATATTTGGTAATAATGTTTTGTGGAAGCTTGATAGTTTCCAGATCTTGAGTAATAATAATAATAACTAATTGACCCAAAACCGATAAAGAAGTGCTTGAGTCTGATTTGAAAATGGAAATAAGCTTATTAGGTCTGGATTTGGATCTTATGTGATTTTGGCCTGAATCTGCCCTGTGCATAATGCCATTGGCTCTCATTGCTAGATACACAATTGATCTGACTAGGCTTGTGGGTGTCTTTTGGCTATGACTGATAACATATGCATCAGCAAACAAACAAGGCCCTTATAAACTGAATGTTATCCGAGCATTTGTTTGGGGGGTGGTTGTCCGGGTCCGGGTCCACCACCTTAACACTATCATGTGGCTAGGCTGGCTAGATTCCAGAACACCACCAGTAGCAACATTCAGTGTATTGAAAGAAGTTTGTCTTCATTTCGCAGCACATCATACTACCAAAATCCCGTTGTTTTCACTACATGCTCTATCATTAATCATATTTGTGTGCCAATTGGATGGCAGATTCTATCAAAGGCTGCAAACGACACCGTAATGGAGACCATTGATCCTGACATCTCAGCCACGTGTTGGGATCTGGGTGTGATCAAGAAATTGTTCCAGCTCGCCCTCCTTTGCACCAAGAAGCAGCCTTCTGATAGGCCCTCAATGCATGAGGTGGTACGAGTGCTGGAGTCCCTCGTGGAACCCACCACTCCGCTGGTGGCTCCTCAACACTCAGCCACGAGCTATGTCGACGAATACATGAACTTGAGGAGCAGCGACGCCTTAACCTGTTCTGCTGCGTCCTTGAGCTCGTCTTCATCAGATACCCAGCTCTTTCTCAAGTTCAATGAGGTGATATCTCAGAACACTGAATGAGATTGACAACTGAAAGCAGAATCTTTCTCCTCTGGGTTCTTTTTCCGAGATATTCCAAAGAAGGTAGGGTGTAATATACCTGCATTGCTGTAGTAGTCAAAGTTGCCAGGTTTTTGCTCTTATTTTGTGGCAGCATCTCTGGCATGATCTGTATTGATCCTCGGTTTCAGTGGATTTGGCACATCAATGTCTCTGTATCTGCTGTTGATTGGAATCTAATGAGAGGGTTGGAACTTCTGGTTACTAATGCAACAATGCGCAGCATTTTTGTTGTTTCGTTCATTCAGGTGGGTTTTGAAGCACTGCCCAAAGGTTTCTGAAGGTCTTTATATACATGCATCAATTGGGTAATCATGATCTCATGACAGTTTCTGAAGAAGTTTAAAAAAAATTGAGCGTGGGGTTTAACAAGGCTGAGATTTAATTTATAACTATTACCCCCAATTTTTCTGAAAATTATGTGTTAATTTTTTCAAAGCTGAAAGAATTTGATGGTCATTTATAGGCTAAATGATGAGTGATTATGATTTAGAAAGATTGAATTCAGTGAGAGCCAATCTATGACACCCGAACACAATCTTTTTTGAATAAAACATTTATTAGCATAAATTAGTGTCATTTGTAAATCACGGGATCATGAATTAGAAATTGGTCATTCATCAACAGCTTGGAAGGAAAGCCAGTTGATTAGTTCTTAAACGTATCAGAACTAACAATTATAAGTAAATTCTTTTATTTCCACATAAAAGGTTTTTCTTAAAAATAATAAGGAAAAAACGCCCTCTTGAAAAAATTATATATATATATATATATATATATATATATATATATATATATATATATATATATATATATATATGAGAAAAATGTATATCAGGCGACGGCTGAGAGACTCAGCCTGCGGTGACGTGGCTCAATATTTTTCACCGCACTAACTTGCAGCCCGCTTATAGGAAGAAGTTAAATTACTAAATACCCCTTATGAAAAGCTACTCTTTCGGTATCTTCCGTTATTGTTTATTATTATTTCTCCACGAGGCAATTTTTTGACCGCTCGTTGTCAGATTTAGGTTATTGTTTATTATTATTTTTCTCCCTTTTTTTTTGCCGCTCTTTATAGGATTTAGGTTATTATTTATTATTATTTTCCCCCCTATTTCTTTACCTCTCTTTGTCAGATTTAGGTTCTCCTTTTCAGCGTGCGATAAACTTTTTTCTGAAAATATCATTTTTTTCAAAGCAATTTTTTATCCTTTTTATTTAATGTCGACGACTGAGCAGTCTACTTCCCCTGCCAATTCTGGTCGCAGTCGTAAGCGATCTCTATCTGGCGATCTAAATATGGAGGATATATCTTCTGGTTCAACTTTCTCTCAGAATATTGAAAATATTGAAGGGTTGACATCTTTGCATGCCGATCAACAGGTTTTAATTGCGTTAATTTTTTCCCGCAATTTCTTAAATATAGAATTTTTCTCTTTAGTCTATATGGTACTGCGACCTATAATCACTTGTTCTAAAGTTTCAGAAATGCGACCACGGTCGCAATATTATTTGAAAATAATCTCCGGCTGTGAAATCTTTTTTTGTGACTGCGACCTAAGTCGCATTCCTTTTTGTTATAATTAGGCGGTTTCTATGGGATTTATATCCATTTGCTATATTCATTAGATTGTTGCAGAGTTAGATTCAGTTTTTTAAATATTCTTCTTATACGGAAAATTGCGACTACGATCGTAGTCTTTTAGTAAGAAGTTATATAGATTTCATTCCCTCTGCGACCTTGATCGTAGTTTTTAGAAATTAAAGTTCAGAATTGTGATATTTAAAAATATTTATATCTATGTAGTTGTCAATTTGTTTTTGTAGAACCTGAATGCACATGGAGAAATAATCACTTATTCGAACTATAATTTGTTTTACAAAATAGAATAATCACTTGTTTTAATCTTTTTAGAACAGCGACCACGGTCGCAATTTGATTTTTGTGACTGCGAACCAAGTCGCATTCTTTATTGTCATAATTCTTACACGTTTCTATGTGAATTATATCCATTTTATATATTCATTAGATTGTTGCACAGTTATTATTCTGTTTTTTAAAAAATATGCTCATACGGATAACTACGACTACGGTCGCAGTCTTTTAGTAAGAAGTAATATAGATTTCATCACATCTGCGACCTTGGTCGCAGTTTTAGAAATTATATTTCAGATGTGTGATATCTAAAAAATATTTATATTTATGTAGTTCGTCTAATTGTTTTTGTAGGATATGAATGCACATGGAGAAATGTCTGGAAGCTCAAATAATTTTTTAGGGAAACAGTTTCTCACGGATGTGGAAGCATACAATTTCTACAATTCTTATGTAAGGAACAGAGGTTTTGGTATGAGAAGAAGAGGAATAAATAAGTCACGGAAGCCTCCTCATGAAGTTATTTGCAGAAAATTTTTCTGCAACAAGGAAGGTGTGAAGAAGTTGTGTGACAAAAAATAAGAGGGGCTTACAATGCATCGTCGAATTGACACTAGAGTAGCGTGTCCTGCTGAGATGCATGTTCGTCTTCGTTTTTTTTTGACAGAAGATATTAGATTGTCACAAAATTTGTTGATTCTCATTCACATGAATTGTCAAGCCCGGATAAGGTACATCACCATTACTCTCACCAGACTCATCGTTCGAAGATTAGAAGAAGTATTATGAGCAATCTGGTTGATGTGGGAATGCGCCCTTCAAATATTTCCCGTGTTGTGAATGCAATGAGCCAGGGAGAAGGTTGTGAAGAAGTGAGCCCGCAACAAGTTATTGATTTTACTCGTCAACGTAGAAATAACATTGGCCATGAGTTTATTGCTATCATCAAGTATTTCCAAGAGAAAGCCGAGACCGATCCAGATTTTTTCTTTGCAAGTGAAGTCGATAACACGGGCACACTTAGAAGCATTTTTAGGCTGATGGAAGAGCTATTTCCTCGTATTTGAGGTTCTGTGATGTGATAGTTTTTGACACAACATACAAGACTAATCACTTGAGCTTGTTATGTGCTCCATTCACTGGAGTAAATCATCATCGGCAATCAATTTTGTTCGGCTGTGCATTGCTTGCTGATGAGCAGAGGGATACGTTTGTGTGGCTATTCCAAAAATGGCTCACGTGCATGCATGGAGTTGCACCGAAGTTGATTATTACTGATCAGGATGCCCAGATTGGTGACGCCATCAAGACTATTTTTCCAACTACTCGGCACCGGTTCTGTTTCTGGCATGTACGGAAACATATTGCAGAGCAACAAATACCGATGACAAACAAGTATGGAGAAGATATGGTCTCTGATTTCAATAATTGGTACACCTCCCGTGATATAAGCACATGCGAGGGGCGATGGCGTCTGATGAATGAAAAATATCATTTAGAAGAAGAAGAAGACAATTGGTTGTTGAAGATGCACAGACTGCGCAGACACTGGGTTAATGCATATCTCAAGGATGTTTTCTATGCTAGAATGACAACCAGCCAGAGGTCCGAGAGTACTAATTCCTTCTTAGATGGTTTGGTTAATGCAAACACGAAACTAGTGGAATTTGTTCACCAATATGATAAAGTTGTTGTTGCCCGTCGTACTTCTGAAACTCAACAAGATTTTCGGGGTTTGAATTCTGTGTAACCCCCTGATCCCCGGTGTACGTCTAACAGTATCGGTACGCGATACGATGTACAAAATTGATTTGACCTCCTTGGTAGTCCGATTGAGCTGATTTCAGTTTCAAAAATTATTTTCTAATATTTTACATTTTTCAGAATTTTCTGGAATTTTTCTGGATTATTTCGGAAAATCTCCGTAGTCGGTGTCGACCGATACCGATTACCGGCCTTCCGATTTTTATCTCACAAATGGAGTTAGATTTTGAGAATCCGTTTTCACTGTGTGCCTTAGAATCGTGTGATCTACGTTAGGATATTTTTGGGGATTTTTCAGAATTTATCAAAAATCCGGCCAAACCGGTGTCGCCCGTATCAGCGACAGCTTTCGGGATTTTTAATTTGCAAACTGGATTGATTTTTGACAAACCGTCTTCATATTACGTCTCAGCGTATTATTCTCTATTTTTTGTAATTTTTGGGTACCGTTCGGAGATCGTCGAATATTGAGCCAATATTATAATAATAAAATCTTATTTTTATTTAACTTTTTCTTTCTTTCTTTTCTTCTTTTCTTCTCCTTTCTTCTCCTTCTTTCCAGCGATTTCCTCTCCACCGCCCCACTGTATACCCACCGCCTCTCTCTCCCTTTTTAATCCCAAATCCCTCTCTCTCGTTCAAATCTCTCTCTCTCTCCTCTTTCTCACTCTCTTGCTCTCTCTCTCTAGGTCGGACGGCGACCTGACCCGCCACTCGCGGCCGGTGGCCGGCGTGCCGCCGCCGCCCTCTCTTGGCCACGGCGTCCCCACCTGGGACTGCCGCGCCCGGCCCAGGCCGCGCCCAGGCTACACCCGGCAGCCCAGGCCGCGCCCAGGCCGCGCCTGGGCCAGGCCACCCCCCCAGCCCAGGCCGCGCCAGGCGCGCTCCCATCCGGGCGCTGCCACGCCCTGGCCCGCGCGACACTGGCGGCTGCGACCGCCGCCGGCGGGGCCTCCCCCGCCGCCGGCCAAGGCGCGCAGCAGCAGCAGCGCTGCTGCTGCTGCTGCTGTTGTTGTGAGGTTGTTGGGTTTGGGTGTAACCCGAACCCAATAGCCCAATATGGGGTTGGGTTTGGATATAAACCCAACCCAATAACCCGTTAGCCCGTACCCGTTAATTTAAGTTAAACGGGTTTGGGTGGTGGATCTGGACCCGACCCGTTATGAGCCCAAACTCGCATTCAAATTCATTAAAGGTAATTTTACAGAAAACCCCCTGATATTATTTATTATTTGCATTTCAATATTTTTATTACATAATTAACCCTATTTGTTATGATTTAGTATTCAGGCGATATCGGGAGCATCCGGACTCCGATTGGGACGATTCTGGATCCGTTGCGATCATGGGAAAGAGAGATATCTTTCCGTGGATACTTTGTGAGTATTTTTATTTTATAAATTATCATTTTAGTCTATTAATTGAACTTGGTTGCTTTATTCATTACCGGTAAATCCTACTTGGTACACCATATTAAAACATTGTAATAAACACTGTACTTAAAATATGCATGATACCTAATAGACGTAGAGTATGACACTGGATACCTATTAGGTCATGTTCATGGACCACTGACACCCGGCCCACTATGTCACCATATGTTTGGACACTGTCATGTCATGTATCGTATCACAATAATGTTACCTGCATACGGTTCTACAGATACGCTATGACACGATACTGTCACTAGACATGCATGCTAGACACTGTTACTATAATTCACAGGACATGATATTATATGATACACGGACTACCATTAGTACATGTACTGTTACATGGATTATGACCACACATTTATGTTCCACTAGTACAAGGATAAGTACCGCATGTCATATTACTTTTATCATCCTTACACTGATACGATAGTTCACTGTACATGATATTAGACACTGCCCATTGGTGTTGCACAGATACTATGACACGTCTCACATTCATATTCATGTACAGCACTTCACGGCATACCGTCATATCCTATACCGTTATCATCATTACATGGATTCTCGGCATATCACTGCACGGGCTACTGCATTTCATATTAGCATGACACATGTCTGTGTTGTTTCTATCTTCTTGTCATATGGCTCACTGTGCTTATTCCATGTATTATTATTCCATGTTCCCGTATTCATGTTATATGATTGATTCCTGTTACAATGATATGGATATTCCCGTTACTGGACATGAGAGCTGTTGATATGCGATATGTGGACTTCCACATCTATTGATCCCGTTATATTGTTCCCGTTATATTGTTCCTGATATATTGTTCCCGATTCCTGCTATATTGTTCTACGCTATCAACAGAGCTCTGGTCCAGTTATCATGTTACCCGTATCATGTACTGTTATTTGTTCTTGTCACACGGTATACTTGACATATCAGATAATAATGATAACTTGGGTATGGGGGAGACTTGACGGTTGATTAGATCTTATCGGGTGATGTACTGGATCCATATTGTTAGTCCCACTGCAGGGGACGGTAGTGCTACCTACCAATTGCTCCATGAGCTCTTGTTACTTGATTCATGCTCCCCTCTTAGCGGAGGGCCCTGGTCTTAGCAGCAAGGGGATTGTTTAAGGCCGTGATCCCGGGTATGCACGGGATACATCCACCCGATAAGAACTCCTCGACCATGGGTTTCCAATTAACATAATAAACCGCTATACACAATAGTGACGTCGGAAACACTTGTTATTTGGTTACTTTCTCGTTTGGATAATGGTACCCGTAGGCCATGTCCGGATGGGTTCGACTGGAGTGCGGGCTCCAGTATGAACTGCTAGTGGTATGGGACACTGGAAGAGAGTAATTAAAATAGCAGGCGGTACTGATCGCTACTATTGTATAAATCACATGACATGCCTGGTACATATATGCTATCTTGTTATTGTCCATGCTACTTTATCCGATATCATGTTACCTGTATATGTTTACCTTAATTGTTTCATACTATACCTTCTATGGTGGCATCCTACTCATGTACATGTATACTCTGCATTACATATATTCTGTTTTGCATGGACTATCTGCTGCATAGGCACAACACAGTGAGATGGTTATGTTACATACTTCATCTACTTGTGCACTTACATCATTACCATGTTCATTTCCATCATGTCACCACTACCATGGTTATTTCCAACACGTCACCACTAGAAAATATTATTTATTATATAAACTGGACACGACTATAGACATGACCAGATAATAACCGACTAGGTAGTGATGGTATTAAAAGATGACATATTTATGTATTTTCACTGCTTTCATGTTTATATATTTCTACTGCTTATTATATGGTATCACTATTACCCATCATTATATATTAGTATCGTGCTTGTAGTACTATAGTATATATTACTGCCTCCTTCATTTTACCACTCACTAGGTCGCTTTCTGACGACCCTGGGTTTGCGTGCCCAGATTAGAGATCCGCGTACCGTAGTATCCGAGAGTACCTTGGAGTCACATCAGAGATTCCTCATCGGGACTATTCCTAGGTATCTTGGTGCTTTATTTCCGTTATCTTATTTGTCCCTATTATTCATGTCTGTTATGATCGCTGACCTCTTTCTGCAGGTATTCTTGTACTTCTTTCGTGCTGGAACTCATGTTTATATGGAGGTAAGGTACTGTACTGAGGCTTAACGTACGCGTGAGCGTGTATTCACTTCGCGTATGTACGTCGCCATAACGTCCCCGTACCTGCGAGATCGGGGCGTTACATAGTGGTATCAGAGCCTAGGTTCACACCTGGTGTGGGTAACCACCTGCGTCAATCCTCGGGCTCATACCAATAGTACAGTCAGGTTCAGATTAACTGATCTGTATCTGAATTTGAGGATTCCAGCAACGAGTACAAGAATACTATGATATTGACAATTCATTTCTTAACTTGTTTGTATTCCTTCCTTCCTTCCAGTTGTCAACTAGAACATCTGATTTCCTTCTCGCTTTCCTTGCATTGTCTTGCTTCCAATCCGTTAGGATGAGTTCACTACCATACTTCTTCAGCTCGAGTTCCTTGGAGATAGCAGAGTGCGCAGCGAAAGTGTCATGGACCCGTAACATTTCGGCTTTGGGGTTGAAAATCTTATTCACATACCTGATTGAAATTGCGAGGACGCAATTTTCTGTAAGGTGGGGAGAAATGTAACCCCCTGATCCCCGGTGTACGTCTAACAGTATCGGTACGCGATACGATGTACAAAAATTGATTTGACCTCCTTGGTAGTCCGATTGAGCTGATTTTAGTTTCAAAAATTATTTTCTAATATTTTACATTTTTCAGGATTTTCTGGAATTTTTCTGGATTATTTTGGAAAATCTCCGTAGTCGGTGTCGACCGATACCGATTACCGGCCTTCCGATTTTTATCTCACAAACGGAATTAGATTTTGAGAATCCGCTTTCACTGTGTGCCTTAGAATCGTGTGATCTACGTTAGGATATTTTTGGGGATTTTTCAGAATTTATCAAAAATCCGGCCAAACCGGTGTCGCTCGTATCAGCGACAGCTTTCGGGATTTTTAATTTGCAAACCGGATTGAGTTTTGACAAACTGTCTTCATATTACGTCTCAGCGTATTATTCTCTATTTTCTGTAATTTTTGGGTACCGTTCGGAGATCGTCGAATATTGAGCCAATATTATAATAATAAAATCTTATTTTTATTTAACTTTTTCTTTCTTTCTTTTCTTCTTTTCTTCTCCTTCTTTCCAGCGATTTCCTCTCCACCGCCCCACTGTATACCCACCGCCTCTCTCTCCCTTTTTAATCCCAAATCCCTCTCTCTCGTTCAAATCTCTCTCTCTCTCTCCTCCTCTTTCTCTCTCTCTTGCTCTCTCTCTCTCTAGGTCGGACGGCGACCTGACCCGCCGCTCGCGGCCGGTGGCCGGCGTGCCACCGCCGCCCTTTCTTGGCCACGGCGCCGCTGGCGCCGTGGGCGTCCCCACCTGGGACTGCCGCGCCCGGCCCAGGCCGCGCCCAGGCTGCACCCGGCAGCCCAGGCCGCGCCCAGGCCGCGCCTGGGCCAGGCCACCCCCCAGCCCAGGCCGCGCCAGGCGCGCTCCCATCCGGGCGCTGCCACGCCCTGGCCCGCGCGACACTGGCGGCTGCGACCGCCGCCGGCCAGGCCGGCCAAGGAGCGCAGCAGCAGCAGCGCTGCTGCTGCTGCTGCTGCTGCTGTTGTTGTGAGGTTGTTGGGTTCGGGTTACACCCGAACCCAATAGCCCAATATGGGGTTGGGTTTGGATATAAACCCAACCCAATAACCCGTTAGCCCGTACCCGTTAATTTAAGTTAAACGGGTTTGGGTGGTGGATCTGGACCCGACCCGTTATGAGCCCAAACTCGCATTCAAATTCATTAAAGGTAATTTTACAGAAAACCTCCTGATATTATTTATTATTTGCATTTCAATATTTTTATTACATAATTAACCCTATTTGTTATGATTTAGTATTCAGACGATATTGGGAGCATCCGGACTCCGATTTGGACGATTCTGGACCCGTTGCGATCATGGGAAAGAGAGATATCTTTCCGTGGATATTTTGTGAGTATTTTTATTTTATAAATTATCTTTTTAGTCTATTAATTGAACTTGGTTGCTTTATTCATTACCGGTAAATCTTACTTGGTACACCATATTAAAACATTGTAATAAACACTGTACTTAAAATATGCATGATACCTAATAGACGTAGAGTATGACACTGGATACCTATTAGGTCATGTTCATGGACCACTGACACCCGGCCCACTATGTCACCATATGTTTGGACACTGTCATGTCATGTATCGTATCACAATAACGTTACCTGCATACGGTTCTACAGATACGCTATGACACGATACTGTCACTAGACATGCATGCTAGACACTGTTACTATAATTCACAGGACATGATATTATATGATACACGGACTACCATTAGTACATGTACTGTTACATGGATTATGACCACACATTTATGTTCCACTAGTACAAGGATAAGTACCGCATGTCATATTACTTTTATCATCCTTACACTGATACGATAGTTCACTGTACATGATATTAGACACTGCCCATTGGTGTTGCACAGATACTATGACACGTCTCACGTTCGTATTCATGTACAACACTTCACGGCATACCGTCATATCCTATACCGTTATCATCATTACATGGATTCTCGGCATATCACTGCACGGGCTACTGCATTTCATATTAGCATGACACATGTCTGTGTTGTTTCTATCTTCTTGTCATATGGCTCACTGTGCTTATTCCATGTATTATTATTCCATGTTCCCGTATTCATGTTATATGATTGATTCCTGTTACAATGATATGGATATTCCCGTTACTGGACATGAGAGCTGTTGATATGCGATATGTGGACTTCCACATCTATTGATCCCGTTATATTGTTCCCGTTATATTGTTCCTGATATATTGTTCCCGATTCCTGCTATATTGTTCTACGCTATCAACAGAGCTCTGGTCCAGTTATCATGTTACCCGTATCATGTACTGTTATTTGTTCTTGTCACACGGTATACTTGACATATCAGATAATAATGATAATTTGGGTATGGGGGAGACTTGACGGTTGATTAGATCTTATCGGGTGATGTACTGGATCCATATTGTTAGTCCCACTGCAGGGGACGGTAGTGCTACCTACCAATTGCTCCATGAGCTCTTGTTACTTGATTCATGCTCCCCTCTTAGCGGAGGGCCCTGGTCTTAGCAGCAAGGGGATTGTTTAAGGCCGTGATCCCGGGTATGCACGGGATACATCCACCCGATAAGAACTCCTCGACCATGGGTTTCCAATTAACATAATAAACCGGTATACACAATAGTGACGTCGGAAACACTTGTTATTTGGTTACTTTCTCGTTTGGATAATGGTACCCGTAGGCCATGTCCGGATGGGTTCGACTGGAGTGCGGGCTCCAGTATGAACTGCCAGTGGTATGGGACACTGGAAGAGAGTAATTAAAATAGCAGGCGGTACTGATCGCTACTATTGTATAAATCACATGACATGCCTGGTACATATATGCTATCTTGTTATTGTCCATGCTACTTTATCCGATATCATGTTATCTGTATATGTTTACCTTAATTGTTTCATACTATACTTTCTATGGTGGCATCCTACTCATGTACATGTATACTCTGCATTACATATATTCTGTTTTGCATGGACTATCTGCTGCATAGGCACAACACAGTGAGATGGTTATGTTACATACTTCATCTACTTGTGCACTTACATCATTACCATGTTCATTTCCATCATGTCACCACTACCATGGTTATTTCCAACACGTCACCACTAGAAAATATTATTTATTATATAAACTGGACACGACTATAGACATGACCAGATAATAACCGACTAGGTAGTGATGGTATTAAAAGATGACATATTTATGTATTTTCACTGCTTTCATGTTTATATATTTCTACTGCTTATTATATGGTATCACCATTACCCATCATTATATATTAGTATCGTGCTTGTAGTACTATAGTATATATTACTGCCTCCTTCATTTTACCACTCACTAGGTCGCTTTCTGACGACCCTGGGTTTGCGTGCCCAGATTAGAGATCCGCGTACCGTAGTATCCGAGAGTACCTTGGAGTCACATCAGAGATTCCTCATCGGGACTATTCCTAGGTATCTTGGTGCTTTATTTCCGTTATCTTATTTGTCCCTATTATTCATGTCTGTTATGATCGCTGACCTCTTTCTGCAGGTATTCTTGTACTTCTTTCGTGCTGGAACTCATGTTTATATGGAGGTAAGGTACTGTACTGAGGCTTAACGTACGCGTGAGCGTGTATTCACCTCGCGTATGTACGTCGCCATAACGTCCCCGTACCTGCGGGATCGGGGCGTTACATTCTGTGCCCAACTGTACATCGAATCCATATGAGATACAAGTTTCGAAATTGTACACACCGAAGATTTTTCAGTTGTTCCAAAAGAAATGGGCAGTTGTAACGAAACTGTTTTCAGAAGAGTTGGAACATGACGAACCTGGATCAAAATATTTGGTTGGTGATTTTTCAGAATCAAAAGACAGCTGGGAAAGGTCAGTTATGAGAAGCGTGAGGAACTTCATGTTTCTTGTAGTTACTCGTTATTTGAAACAGAGGGTATCCTATGTAGACATATTCTATGTATTTTGTGGCGTAATAACGTTACACATATACCAGAATCATATATACTTCAGAGATGGAGGTTGGATGCTCGTTACAAAAATGTTGCAATTGAAAATGGCATCAGGCCTTTTCCCAGTCAAGGCACTCCACGGACGGCTAGATTGTGGACAATTCGTTCAAAATTTAATCCAATTCTTGAGATGATCGCCGATTCTGATATCCATCTTTCAAAGTTGGACGCAGTTTTGGAAAGATTTGCCGAAGAAACCACTAGTGAATACAGAGCCATGTCAGGAAATTATCAGTCATGTAATACCCCGTTCCCGGAATACGTACTTAGTTGCGTATTCAGATTTTCGGTCGTATTTTTTCGATTTGTTTCCTGTATTTATTCTGTATTATGAATTCCTTATATGGTTGTTTTATCTTGGATTTGGATTCGTGGATTCGGAGTCAGCCCTAGTCTGAACCGAAGGCCCGATCCTAGAGTATTACTCGATTTAGACATTCTGATAATTAGAATTGACCGATTTTAGTTTTAAATATCATTTTCCAATATTATATATTTTCTATGATTTTCTAGATTTTTCTGGAATTAAAATAAAAATCTTCAAAACCGGTGTCGGCCAGTGCCGCTGACCGATTCCTGGATTTTTAATTCTCAAACAGTTTGGAATTTCATGATGATTCTTTAGACTTTATTTCTTAGAATCACATTTCTTACCTACATGCTTTTTCTGAGGATTTTATGATTTTATGAAAATTCCATCGGAGTCGGTAGATAACTGGTTCCGGGATTTTTAGTTTTAAAACTATAAAGTATTTCTTCAAACGGATTTCACTATTGGTCTTTATATATTATTATTGTTTTTTGGTAATTATTTCGGGTCGTTCCGAGATACTTGAATTTCGGACGATTCCGGCGTTTTCCGTGATGTTTTCCGTATCCACGACTTAACCTGGGAACTTGTCTTTCCAATAGTTTTATTTCCTAATGTCCAAGAGAAATATCTTCTCCCTTATGTTTCTTTCCTTTTTCCTTTCCTTTATTTCTTTCTCCACAAACCAAAGCATTTCCATTTTCCAAAAATCCCATTTTTCCTCCAAAATTTCCACCAACTCCCACCTACCACCATTAAATGCATCCCTTTTCTCTCTCTACCATGGCCGGCCAAGTGGCCAAAGGGGGTGACACCCCATGCTTCCCTTATTTGCACAAAGCCCCTTCCCACCTACACTAATTGCAACCCCTTCACAAAATCAAAACCCTATTTAAACTTCCCTTTACATTTCACTCCACTTTCTTCTCCACTTCAACAAAGAGAAGCTCTCACCAACTCTCTCATTCTTCTCCACCTCAACCCTAACTCCAAGAACTCCACAAGATCATCTTCTCCAACTCAAGCAACATCTACTTTGGATTTAGGCCATCATCTCCACCTTGGGATCTTTTCAAGAACATCAAGCTCCAAGTAAACCAATCCAAATGAGTATCCTTACTCACCAAGACTAGATAACTCTTTTACATACTTGTGATGGAAATTCTTGTACACTTGTGCCATAAAAATCCTATTTTTAGACCATCAAACCCAACAACTAGACTCAGTTCTGTACCCTGTTTACGATCCCGATTAGTCGACTTGACCTAGAACCTAGTCGACTAGAATCCTTAGCTGAAACTTAGTTTTCCTGGAAATCACAGATTTAGTCGACTTACCCCTTTTATTAGTCGACTAACCTTTTCTGGACACAAACTTCAACTCTCTGGAAACCACTACTAGTCGACTCCTGAATTACCCTAGTCGACTAATCCTACCTGAACCAGAAACCCTAACTCTCGGCCCTAGTCGACTCATCATAAATATTAGTCGACTTAAGACCCCTAGTCGACTACTCCTACTACTCTAGTCGACTTACCTTTTCCTGGACCAAAACCTTAACTCTCTGTATCCCAGATTTAGTCGACTTACGTATCCGTTAGTCGACTTATGTTCACTGATTAGTCGACTACACCTCCCATCCTAGTCGACTGACATTTCCTGAAACCGAATCCCAACTCTCTGGAACCCAGTTCTAGTCGACTAACTCAAACTGTTAGTCGACTAGTGACCACTATTAGTCGACTAACCCTTCCACCTAGTCGACTAACTTTGGCCATCTGTCTTAGTTGATTTCCTTCTTGAATACCAACCATTCCTCTAGGCTTATATCACATCTTAGTATTGTTTGACTTGTATCTTGACCAACATCATCTTACCCTTCTCTCTTTCCCTCTCCTCTTCACTCTATATGATTATATCACAGGTTATGGCGAGTCCGGAATTCAGTGGATTGCGGGTATTTCGGCGTTTTGGTGATTTAGGCGAGTAATCTCACTTGCTCTCGCTGTCATTTGAGTTTTCCTATTTCGTTGGTTCGATAAGTATTTCAACTCATGTTTCCATTTCATGTTTACACGTCTTTCACTACTTTGTATATTATGCGTGGCCGACCCTTCGTGGTCGTTGGATTCCGGCTTTCTTCTATATTACCACTTGTCATACCATTACTTTAGACTTGTCAATTGCATGCTTCCTTTTTAACACATGTATATCACCTGACATCTGGTATATTACCACCTGACCACCTGACATGCTATTATTTGACCAGACCCTCTTGTCATGACCTGGCTTACCTGACTGTTATCAATCTCTTGGTATGCATGTTACTTGATATACATCACCGCTTATCATGCTATCTCTTGACACCAAGCATGATACACCGATTCTCATAATTATCATGATAAAGGGAATGTAGTACCTGATTACCGTTATGTACTGACCACTGTTATGTATTACTGTTATGATATGACTCATTCCCGAACTCTGATAATTATGTTAATAAGCGATAAAATGGACAACTTGTATGGGTATGGGAGGAAGTGATGGATGCCGGAATGATACCTTGCTTATAGTGACGGAATTAAAGTATATATATATATACATATATATATATATACAATGGCGAAAGTGTTATGATATTACTGATTATACCTACCGGTTCCAGGGGTATGGAACTACTATAAGAAAGGCTATCAGTTCTCCATCGGCTTCCGTTAACAACCTTGGCTAGCTTATATATGGATGTATGTGGGTTGGCCGTACACCAGGTCACATACCGAGATATATGAGTAAGACGAGTAATAATAATAATAAGTTCATGTCTTGATGCCTGTTTTGGACTCTTATTATGGACTCCTGTATTTTCATGTCATGATTTCCGAGATGTATTCCTGTTATGACTTTCATATGATTTGCAACTCTGATTCTATATGCTTGGATATTCGGTGGCATGAGATAAAAGTATATAGATGAGGGTTTCCTTGTTTGGATTATTCCTTCGATGTACTAATCTCATGGGACCGTGACCTAAGCATATACAATCAATCTTGCATACAGCTTTACTTGGGATTTCCGGTTTCCTGATGGTTTTGTTGTACTCGTTTACACATATACTTCATTTGTGTTCTAACCCTCCTGCCTTTTGTACTTGACACTCGTACTCATCCTGGCTCGCCACCCGGCATTGTATCATACTCGCCTGGGGAGTTTCACTGACTCCCCTGGATTCTTATGTCCAGGTCATGGAGCCCGGAGCGTATGGATTTCCCCCGTTACTGCTCAGAGTAGCGCAGCGGTAGCGTGGATCCCCAGCCGACCTTCAGAGCCACATCCTTCCAGACCCCCTTTGTGCCTCTCGAGTTTTTCCTTAGCAAACTCGTGAGTGCTCTTTTATACTTTTCATACTTGTACATCCTTGTATTCTTGTATGCGAGCACTCTTTTATACCGTTCATATTATGTATATTCCTTGTACTCTCGCATTTGCGCATATTAGTGATATGATATTCATGTAATATTGTTATCACTCTGGTGATAATTCTGTAGTTGTATATATGTGTTGGAATGTATAATGCACCATTTGCTTCCGTACTCTGATTCTTGTCTGTACTGATGCTTAGCGTATATACGGGAGGGTTGTTCTGACCTACGTATATACGTTGCAGTGACGTCCCCGTATCCGCGGGATCGGGGCGTTACAGGTTGGTATCAGAGCTTAGGTCAACTTAGGCTCGTCAGAGCTTAGGTCAGCTTAGGCTCTAACCTCCTCAGTACGTCCAGAAGGCAAATCAATGGTAAAGAGATTTGCAACTGGAATACATGAGTCTTGGTTATACATTCCAACTGCAAGTGCAGAGTTATCTATTTCTTGACTATCTTTCCTTTGATTTCAAATCCCTCCTTGACTATCTTTCCTTTGATTCCTAAATCCTTCCCATATCCCTTCCATGTTTTGGTTTTATGAAGCCTTATACTATTTTAAGATATGACTAGACTAGAGAGGTAGTGGCTGGTTCAGAAGGAAGCTATTATGTGATCTCTTCGGCCAATTCTATGAAGCTTGGTATTCTCCAGATCGATCTTGATCTGGCTATCTTTCAGAAGACAGCAGTCGGATTCTTAATTATCGGTCTTCTTTATTATGCTCAGGATTTTCGGGGTTTTCTTTATTACACAGCCACGACATCATCAGTATTATTCAGCATTATTCTAAAGATTTATTACACAGCCACGACATCATCAGCCGGAAATGCAGAGTATGATTATTATTCAGTTGACTTGAGAGCCCTACCTATAGTGCTTCATATCTTAATTAGAATAAATTCCACCTTTGTCCCCTTTGTATTCAATTTGCCCCTTAACGAAATTGCGAGGACGCAATTTTTTGTAAGGTGGGTGAATTGTAATACCCCGTTCCCGGAATACGTACTTAGTTGCGTATTCAGATTTTCGGTCGTATTTTTTCGATTTGTTTCCTGTATTTATTCTGTATTATGAATTCCTTATATGGTTGTTTTATCTTGGATTTGGATTCGTGGATTCGGAGTCAGCCCTAGTCTGAACCGAAGGCCCGATCCTAGAGTATTACTCGATTTAGACATTCTGATAATTAGAATTGACCGATTTTAGTTTTAAATATCATTTTCCAATATTATATATTTTCTATGATTTTCTAGATTTTTCTGGAATTAAAATAAAAATCTTCAAAACCGGTGTCGGCCAGTGCCGCTGACCGATTCCTGGATTTTTAATTCTCAAACAGTTTATAATTTCATGATGATTCTTTAAACTTTATTTCTTAGAAATCACATTTCTTACCTACATGCTTTTTCTGAGGATTTTATGATTTTATGAAAATTCCATCGGAGTCGGTAGATAACTGGTTCCGGGATTTTTAGTTTTAAAACTATAAAGTATTTCTTCAAACGGATTTCACTATTGGTCTTTATATATTATTATTGTTTTTGGTAATTATTTCGGGTCGTTCCGAGATACTTGAATTTCGGACGATTCCGGCGTTTTCCGTGATGTTTTCCGTATCCACGACTTAACCTGGGAACTTGTCTTTCCAATAGTTTTATTTCCTAATGTCCAAGAGAAATATCTTCTCCCTTATGTTTCTTTCCTTTTTCCTTTCCTTTATTTCTTTCTCCACAAACCAAAGCATTTCCATTTTCCAAAAATCCCATTTTTCCTCCAAAATTTCCACCAACTCCCACCTACCACCATTAAATGCATCCCTTTTCTCTCTCTACCATGGCCGGCCAAGTGGCCAAAGGGGGGTGACACCCCATGCTTCCCTTATTTGCACAAAGCCCCTTCCCACCTACACTAATTGCAACCCCTTCACAAAATCAAAACCCTATTTAAACTTTCCCTTTACATTTCACTCCACTTTCTTCTCCACTTCAACAAAGAGAAGCTCTCACCAACTCTCTCATTCTTCTCCACCTCAACCCTAACTCCAAGAACTCCACAAGATCATCTTCTCCAACTCAAGCAACATCTACTTTTGGATTTAGGCCATCATCTCCACCTTGGGATCTTTTCAAGAACATCAAGCTCCAAGTAAACCAATCCAAGTGAGTATCCTTACTCACCAAGACTAGATAACTCTTTTACATACTTGTGATGGAAATTCTTGTACACTTGTGCCATAAAAATCCTATTTTTAGACCATCAAACCCAACAACTAGACTCAGTTCTGTACCCTGTTTACGATCCCGATTAGTCGACTTGACCTAGAACCTAGTCGACTAGAATCCTTAGCTGAAACTTAGTTTTCCTGAAAATCACAGATTTAGTCGACTTACCCCTTTTATTAGTCGACTAACCTTTTCTGGACACAAACTTCAACTCTCTGGAAACCACTACTAGTCGACTCCTGAATTACCCTAGTCGACTAATCCTACCTGAACCAGAAACCCTAACTCTCGGCCCTAGTCGACTCATCATAAATATTAGTCGACTTAAGACCCCTAGTCGACTACTCCTACTACTCTAGTCGACTTACCTTTTCCTGGACCAAAACCTTAACTCTCTGTATCCCAGATTTAGTCGACTTACGTATCCGTTAGTCGACTTATGTTCACTGATTAGTCGACTACACCTCCCATCCTAGTCGACTGACATTTCCTGAAACCGAATCCCAACTCTCTGGAACCCAGTTCTAGTCGACTAACTCAAACTGTTAGTCGACTAGTGACCACTATTAGTCGACTAACCCTTCCACCTAGTCGACTAACTTTGGCCATCTGTCTTAGTTGATTTCCTTCTTGAATACCAACCATTCCTCTAGGCTTATATCACATCTTAGTATTGTTTGACTTGTATCTTGACCAACATCATCTTACCCTTCTCTCTTTCCCTCTCCTCTTCACTCTATATGATTATATCACAGGTTATGGCGAGTCCCGGAATTCAGTGGATTGCGGGTATTTCGGCGTTTTGGTGATTTAGGCGAGTAATCTCACTTGCTCTCGCTGTCATTTGAGTTTTCCTATTTCGTTAGTTCGATAAGTATTTCAACTCATGTTTCCATTTCATGTTTACACGTCTTTCACTACTTTGTATATTATGCGTGGCCGACCCTTCGTGGTCGTTGGATTCCGGCTTTCTTCTATATTACCACTTGTCATACCATTACTTTAGACTTGTCAATTGCATGCTTCCTTTTTAACACATGTATATCACCTGACATCTGGTATATTACCACCTGACCACCTGACATGCTATTATTTGACCAGACCCTCTTGTCATGACCTGGCTTACCTGACTGTTATCAATCTCTTGGTATGCATGTTACTTGATATACATCACCGCTTATCATGCTATCTCTTGACACCAAGCATGATACACCGATTCTCATAATTATCATGATAAAGGGAATGTAGTACCTGATTACCGTTATGTACTGACCACTGTTATGTATTACTGTTATGATATGACTCATTCCCGAACTCTGATAATTATGTTAATAAGCGATAAAATGGACAACTTGTATGGGTATGGGAGGAAGTGATGGATGCCGGAATGATACCTTGCTTATAGTGACGGAATTAAAGTATATATATATATATACATATATATATATACAATGGCGAAAGTGTTATGATATTACTGATTATACCTACCGGTTCCAGGGGTATGGAACTACTATAAGAAAGGCTATCAGTTCTCCATCGGCTTCCGTTAACAACCTTGGCTAGCTTATATATGGATGTATGTGGGTTGGCCGTACACCAGGTCACATACCGAGATATATGAGTAAGACAAGTAATAATAATAATAAGTTCATGTCTTGATGCCTGTTTTGGACTCTTATTATGGACTCCTGTATTTTCATGTCATGATTTCCGAGATGTATTCCTGTTATGACTTTCATATGATTTGCAACTCTGATTCTATATGCTTGGATATTCGGTGGCATGAGATAAAAGTATATAGATGAGGGTTTCCTTGTTTGGATTATTCCTTCGATGTACTAATCTCATGGGACCGTGACCTAAGCATATACAATCAATCTTGCATACAGCTTTACTTGGGATTTCCGGTTTCCTGATGGTTTTGTTGTACTCGTTTACACATATACTTCATTTGTGTTCTAACCCTCCTGCCTTCTGTACTTGACACTCGTACTCATCCTGGCTCGCCACCCGGCATTGTATCATACTCGCCTGGGGAGTTTCACTGACTCCCCTGGATTCTTATGTCCAGGTCATGGAGCCCGGAGCGTATGGATTTCCCCCGTTACTGCTCAGAGTAGCGCAGCGGTAGCGTGGATCCCCAGCCGACCTTCAGAGCCACATCCTTCCAGACCCCCTTTGTGCCTCTCGAGTTTTTCCTTAGCAAACTCGTGAGTGCTCTTTTATACTTTTCATACTTGTACATCCTTGTATTCTTGTATGCGAGCCCCCTTTTATACCGTTCATATTATGTATATTCCTTGTACTCTCGCATTTGCGCATATTAGTGATATGATATTCATGTAATATTGTTATCACTCTGGTGATAATTCTGTAGTTGTATATATGTGTTGGAATGTATAATGCACCATTTGCTTCCGTACTCTGATTCTTGTCTGTACTGATGCTTAGCGTATATACGGGAGGGTTGTTCTGACCTACGTATATACGTTGCAGTGACGTCCCCGTATCCGCGGGATCGGGGCGTTACAAGTCATCACAGCCTAAAATTACAGTTGGTTCCAGTGGATCCGTCGTCGTTCTGCGAGATGGTGAATAATTGAATATACGTGATCCAATTGGTCCTGTACCAACCAAGGGGAGGCCTAGAGCTGCATCCAAGCTTAAGTCTGGTTTTGAAGATTCTCTATATCAGAAGGAAGTTAAGCATCGAAGAAGTGGTAACTGTCAAGAGCTGGGCCATTACAGGACTGGTTGTCCGTTACTGGTATTACATTAAACCTGTTATACAATTTTTTCTAATGATTTATGTTTAAAATTCTTACTATTTCTTTTTTTAATGGCAGAAGAAGTAGGTTTGGGTTGCGTCCATCTAGAAGGAATAAAGTCTCCATTTTTTTCATGAACAGAGACCAGGGTCGCACAGTGCAGAGAGATTCATGTCGCATGCTGCCACTGGCGTGTCATTATAATCAGATTTTATTCTCATTTTTTATTTCTACTGTACTATTTTTGTAATTAGTTGTACTTTAAAGTTTTACTGTTACAAACTTGTCCTATGTAGTTTAATTTTTATTTACTTTAACGTAGACAGCGACCGTGGTCGCAGTGTTTCTATATCGGGGAAATTGATTTGTTGCTTTTAAAATTGCCCCCGTCTCTTGGTATATTATTAGATGTTCATGAAAAAAATGAAGACTTTATTCCTTCTAGATGGACGCAACCCAAACCTACTTCTTCTGCCATTAAAAAAGTAATAGTAAGAATTTTAAACATAAATCATTAGAAAAAATTGTATAACAGGTTTAATGTAATACCAGTAACGGACAACCAGTCCTGTAATGGCCCAGCTCTTGACAGTTACCACTTCTTCGATGCTTAACTTCCTTCTGATATAGAGAATCTTCAAAACCAGACTTAAGCCTGGATGCAGCTCTAGACCTCCCCTTGGTTGGTACAGGACCAATTGGATCACATATATTCAATTATTCACCATCCGCAGAACGACGACGGATCCACTGGAACCAACTGTAATTTTAGGCTGTGATGACTGATAATTTTCTGACATGGCTCTGTATTCACTAGTGGTTTCTTCGGCAAATCTTTCCAAAACTGCGTCCAACTTTGAAAGATGGATATCAGAATCGGCGACCATCTCAAGAATTGCATTAAATTTTGAACTAATTGTCCACAATCTAGCCGTCCGTGGAGTGCCTTGACTGGGAAAAGGCCTGATGCCATTTTCAATTGCAACATTTTTGTAACGAGCATCCAACCTCCATCTCTGAAGTATATATGATTCCGGTATATGTGTAACGTGATTGCGCTACAAAATACACAGAATATGTCTACATAGGATCTCTGTTTCAAATAACGAGCAACTATAAGAAACATGAAGTTCCTCACGCTTCTCATAACTGACCTTTTCCCAGCTGTCTTTTGATTCTGAAAAATCACCAACCAAATATTTTGATCCAGGTTCGTCATGTTCCAACACTTTTGAAAACAGTTTCGTTACAACTGCCCATTCCTTTTGGAACAACTGAAAAATCTTCGGTGTGTACAATTTCGAAACCTGTATCTCATATGGATTCGATGTACAGTTGGGCACAGAATTCAAACCCCGAAAATCTTGTTGAGTTTCAGAAGTACGACGGGCACCAACAGCTTTATCATATTGGTGAACAAATTCCACTAGTTTCGTATTTGCATTAACAAAACCATCGAAGAAGGAATTAGTACTCTCGGACCTCTGGCTGGTTGTCATTCCAGCAGAGAAAACATCCTTGAGATATGCATTAACCCAGTATCCGCGCAGTCTGTGCATCTTCAACAACCAACTGTCTTCTTCTTCTAAATGATATTTTTCATTCATCAGACGCCATCGCTCCTCGCATGTGCTTATATCACGGGAGGTGTACCAATCATTGAAATCAGAGACCATATCTTCTCCATACTTGTTTGTCATCGGTATTTGTTGCTCTGCAATATGTTTCCGTACATGCCAGAAACAGAACCGGTGCCGAGTAGTTGGAAAAACAGTCTTGATGGCGTCACCAATCTGAGCATCCTGATCAGTAATAATCAACTTCGGTGCAACTCCATGCATGCACGTGAGCCATTTTTGGAATAGCCACACAAACGTATCCCTCTGCTCATCAGCAAGCAATGCACAGCCGAACAAAATTGATTGCCGATGATGATTTACTCCAGTGAATGGAGCACATAACAAGCTCAAGTGATTAGTCTTGTATGTTGTGTCAAAAACTATCACATCACAGAACCTCAAATACGAGGAAATAGCTCTTCCATCAGCCCAAAAAATGCTTCTAAGTGTGCCCGCGTTATCGACTTCACTTGCAAAGAAAAATTCTGGATCGGTCTCGGCTTTCTCTTGGAAATACTTGATGATAGCAATAAACTCAGGGCCAATGTTATTTCTACGTTGACGAGTAAAATCAATAACTTGTTGCGGGCTCACTTCTTCACAACCTTCTCCCTGGCTCATTGCATTCACAACACGGGAAATATTTGAAGGGCGCATTCCCACATCAACCAGATTGCTCATAATGCTTCTGCTAATCTTCGAACGATGAGTCTGGTGAGAGTAATGATGATGTACCTTATCCGGGCTTGACAATTCATGTGAATGAGAATCAACAAATTTTGTGACAACCCAATATCTTCTGTCAAAAAAAAAAAAACGAAGACGAACATGCATCTCAGCAGGACACGCTACTCTAGTGTCAATTCGACGATGCACTGTAAGCCCTTCTTGTCTTTTGTCACACAACTTCTTCACATCTTCCTTGTTGCAGCAAAATTTTCTGCAAATAACTTCATGAGGAGGCTTCCGTGACTTATTTATTCCTTTTTTTCTCACACTAAATCTCTGTTCTTTGCATAAGAATTGTAGAAATTGTATGATTCCACATCCGTGAGAAACTTTTTCCCTAAAAAATTATTTGAGCTTCCAGACATTTCTCCATGTGCATTCATATCCTAAAAAAATAATTAGACGAACTACATAAATATGAATATTTTTTAGATATCACACGTCTGAAATATAATTTCTAAAACTGCGATCAAGGTCGCAGATGTGATGAAATCTATATTACTTCTTACTAAAATACTGCGACCGTAGTCGCAGTTATCCGTATGAGCATATTTTTAGAAAAACAGAATAATAACTGTGCAACAATCTAATGAATATATAAAATAGATATAATTCACATAGAAACGTGTAAAAATTATGACAACAAAGATTGCGACTTGGGTCGCAGTCACAAAAATCAAATTGCGACCGTGGTCGCTGTTTTAAAAAGATTAAAACAAGTGATTATTCTATTTTGTAAAACAAATTATAGTTCGAACAAGTGATTATTTCTCCATGTGCATTCAGGTTCTACAAAAACAAATTGACAACTACATAGATATAAATATTTTTAAATATCACAATTCTAAACTTTAATTTCTAAAAACTGCGATCAAGGTCGCACAGAGGGAATGAAATCTATATAACTTCTTACTAAAAGATTGTGATCGTAGTCGCAATTTTCCGTATAAGAAGAATATTTGAAAAACTGAATCATAACTCTGCAACAATCTAATGAATATATCAAATGGATATAAATCCCATAGAAACCGCCTACGAATTATAACAAGGAATGCGACTTAGGTCGCAGTCACAAAAAAAAGATTTCACAGCCAGAGATTATTTTCAAATAATATTGCGACCGTGGTTGCATTTCTGAAACTTTAGAACAAGTGATTATAGGTCGCAGTATCATATAGACTGAAGAGAAAAATTCTATATTTAAGAAATTGCGGGAAAAAATTGACACAATTAAAACCTGTTGATCGGCATGCAAAGATGTCAACCCTTTAATATTTTCAATATTCTGAGAGAGTTGAACCAGATGATATATCCTCCATATTTAGATCGCCAGATAGAGATCGCTTACGACTGCGACCAGAATTGGCAGGGGAAGTAGACTGCTCAGTCATCGACATTAAATAAAAAGGATAAAAAATTGCTTTGAAAAAAATGATATTTTCAGAAAAAAGTTTATCGCAGGCTGAAAAGGAGAACCTAAATCTGACAAAGAGAGGTAAAGAAATAGGGGGAAAAATAATAATAAACAATAACCTAAATCCTATAAAGAGCGATAAAAAAAGGGGGGAAAATAATAATAAACAATAACCTAAATTTGACAACGAGCGGTCAAAAAAATTGCCTTGTGGGGAAATAATAATAAACAATAACGGAAGTTACCGAAAGAGTAGCTTTTCATAAGGGGTATTTAGTAATTTAACTTCTTCCTATAAGCGGGCCGCAAGTTAGTGCGGTGACAAATATTGAGCCACGTCACCGCAGGCTGAAAGTGTCTCTTAACCGTCGGCTGATATACATTTTTCTCTCATATATATATATATATATATATATATATATATATATATATATATATATATATATAGGGGTTACTGTAGCTCAGCCGACGGCTGAGAGACTCTCTCAGCCCGCGGTGACGTGGCTGAATATATGCCACAGATCAGCCGCAGAGTGTAGGCGCCAAAAAAAGCAAAAAAATCCCGCCTAAACATTTCTGAATCAAAATGACAAAAATACCCCTTTTTTATTTCTAAACTAGCATAAACTCATCCACAAACAAAATTTACCTACAAAATTTTCAGCTGAATATATCTACAGTTATAAAATTCTTAATTCTACTACAGACGAAACATGATATCGTTTCGAACATTGCGACCATCGTCGCAGAATTAATACAATATAACTTTCATTTTATATGACGACTGCGGCACTAGTCGCAGTCATAGTATAACAAAAGTCGCAGTCATAGTATAACAAAAACTTTTTTATATCACATCTGCGACCCTAGTCGCATTCCTTTTTTATATCAGGTCGCATATTCCTTTTTTATATCACGTCTGCGACCCTAGTCGAATTCCTTACTCCCATAAAAATAACAGACGAAACATGCTATCGTTCAGCACTGCGACCTTGTTCAGAACAGCGACCATGGTCGCAATCTTTTTTCACCACTGCGATCAAAGTCGCAATCCTTTTTTCGCATGCCTTATGTAACAGAATTTTTATAAGTTTACAAAGTAGATTAGCGTATATCACATCTTATAAAAAACTATATTAATTACACTGAATTAAATGAATTAAATGAAGTAATTAATATTATATCTACCGTGATACAACAACAGTCTCGGAAAAAGAGATGCACTAATATTAATCTCGATAAAGGAAAAATGTGCACCATACGTAATCTAAAGATATAGGGAAAACATTCTATAAAAAGTTAATTTGTACTTCACGCAGTAAACCTCTAGAAAAAAGGAACTCATCGGATTCTCCCGCCATAACTCTTCAATTAAATATTTAAATTTTTTTTACCACTTCTTCCAATATTCAACCTTCACCTATAACAATTATTATTACTATTCATGTTATTTCACATTCTTTACCTTTATATAGTGCTTGTAACTAATACATTATCTCATATCTAAAAATAATATTTTTTGCTCTTCCTTTTCAATTTGATTTCAAAAAACTTCTAGAAAACAATTCATTCTTGAATCATGTCTTCCCCATCTTCTTCCTCTGAACATTCAAATTTCAACTTCAATCATTCCCGCACGGTCCTCTATCTTCAGGGTATTCTAGTGAATCTGATACCAGTCTGGACTTCAGTCCTTTTGACTATCTCACTACATCAAATAATATTTTAACTGATCCTCCTCTTCATGGGGATGATGAAGTTTTCATGTGGGTTAATGAGGAGGAAATTATTCCTCTGCCACTTGACGGAGACATGCTTGATGAAAGCATGTCCTCTGATGCTGGAGGCTCGCTATCTCGCAACGGATCGGACGAAGACTTTGATAGAGACGATCCATTCTGGGAGTTTATCGATGAACAAAAAAACCCTCAAAAACAGGAAGATGATGAGGACGAGGAGAATGAAGACGACGAATCTGCTTATGATGGTGATGAGGACAAGGATTAGGATTTCCTGTTCTTCTGATATTCAACGTTATTTTGTCTTCTGTTAACAGCTTTTAATGCTCTTTTTTTGTAAGGTCTCTTTCTGACCATATTATGTTATAAATAAAATTTACTTCTATCTGTAAAAAAATCTTTCATATTTTTAAAATACATATAAAGTATGCCGTATAGTTATTATTTCTGCATCTTATCTGCGATAATGGTCGCAATACTCATATAATAATTACATATGAAACTGCGACCATGGTCGCTGTCCACTCATAAAACAGTTTGATCGTTTGCATTCAATAAAGTTATAAACAGCTGCCATGGTCGCAGTCCAAAAATTAAACTATATAAACAGATAATACTGCGAATATGATCGAATTCCTCGATCCTTTCAAATCTTTTTTATTTCACTGTATATTCCATTGTATATCACAAATTAGAAACTGCGACTGCTGCTCTTAAACACTGCGACCATAGTCGCAGTCCTACTTCGCATCCAATGACTAAAAAAATTCGTACTTCGCATCCAATGACTAAAAAAATTCGTAGTTTATAGGCGGCTGAGACAACAGTTCTTACATATAAAGTATGTCGTATGGTTATTATTTCTGCATCTTATCTGCGATAATGGTCGCAGTACTCATATAATAATTACATATGAAACTGCGACCATGGTCGCTGTCCAGTCATAAAACAATTTGATCGTTTGCATTCAATAAAGTTATAAACAGCTGCCATGGTCGCAGTCTAAAAATTAAACTAAATAAACAGATAATACTGCGAACATGATCGAAATCCTCGATCCTCTCAAATCTTTTTTATTTCACTGTATATTCCACTGTATATCACAAATTAGAAACTGCGACTGCTGTTCTTAAACACTGCGACCATAGTCGCAGTCGTACTTCGCATCCAATAACTAAAAAAATTCGTAGTTATAGGCGGCTGAGACAACAGTTACAGTAAAGAGCAAACATATAAAAATATACGTAAACTGCGACTATAGTATCAGTCCTTAGTCACCGTTATTACATTTAACTTAGCAAAAAAAATGATCCAAAAAAAAAATGCTGTCGTGAGTACTGCGACCATAGTCGCAGTCCTTGATCGCATGCTATGTGTAAAAAAAAATAATAATTATACATTACATGCGAAAAAAATAAACTGCGACTATATTAAAAAATCAGTAAATTTCAAATCAGATAACAAAAAAATTAATAAAGAAGCATTCTAATTAGTTTCGTGATTTGATAAAAAAATATTGACAGTTTTAAAAAAAATGTTGACCAAAGTCACAGTTATTAAAGATAATTGTGACACATCACCGCAGGGGTATTTAGTAATTTCAACTGTTTCAATACGCGGGGCGTCCTTTCTAGTGTGGCTAATAATGTGCCACGTCACCGCAGACTGAGAGAGTTCTCTCAGCCGCAGGCTGATATACATTTTTCTCATATATATATATATATATATATATTATATATATATATATATATATATATATATATATATATATATATATATATATATATATGGAGTAAGTGATAATATGACAAATATGAGACAAGTTGCTTTTAATTCTTGAGTTTTATAACCATTGTCTTTTCCTTATGATTCCACCCTTTAAGGTACAAAAGCACAAAAAGAAGATTAGTATTGTGTGGCAACTATGGGTCTCACCAACTGGCAAAGAAGAAACGACATTGATTCGAGAATTATTAAATTCTCTCCAATATCAAATCGTTAACCTTCTTAAAGAAGGAAAAGAATCTGAAAGAATCTAATTGTTCTTGGCAACTTAGTCCACCTTCCAAGAGATTATAAAATCTGATTACTTCAACTCCTAGTTTTATTTACAATAAATACTACATCAGCTATTATAAGGACTGACAGCTATATCAGACGATTATGTCATCTACACAAGCTCGGAGCAGAAAGAGTGAAAGATTATTGAAGCACCAAACTTTAAAAAGACATTAAACAAGAGAATCCTAAATTTTTTTTTATTCTTAATATTTTCAAATGAGAGTATGATTGAGTCAAATGGCATCTCATATTATTTCACATTTGTGGCTGACCTTTACAACAAATGATTGGTTGTGTCTCTTTCTGCAAGTTCGTAAGATTAAGAGATATAATGTTGGAGGTTGTATAAAGGGAAAAGTGGTAAAAGAAAAGAAAACTTCATACCGAACCTGCAACAAAGACTAAATAGTTTACTTCCCTTGTGAAATTTCAGAGATGCATCTGCACCAAAACTTTAGACTGAATTCTTTTATTCAACATTCCATATTCTCTTTTAAATGGATGTTGCATATCTAAAACTACTTGGCTCAACTTCTTACCACATTGATGCATGGATGCATCATATAAAGAGCCTTTAAAGTTTTGATTTTACATAATTTATGAGGAGTAGGTCATATCTAATTACGTGGATTTTCAATGTAGAAGGTGTTTAAACCAATTCAAAGTAAAGTATTCGCAAATTTTTTTAAGTACTTCTGAAATTGCCCAGCTTAACAAACACATATACATACGCTATGTCTAACACAATAAGTAAAAAGTAAATGGGTTAAGTATGCACTTAAATTAATTCTGGAGCAGAGAGTGAATCCTGCTTATACTCCTTTCTTACGTGGCTACCAACTATTGTATACCCTTAGAACACAACAATACATGGGTTATGTATGTTGGCAGAAAGCGGGGATCACACAAAAGAGAGAATTTGTTGGGTTACAAGTGAGTGTTTTCTTGAACCCACAAGCCATCAGATTCATCTAGATGAGCTTGATTGTTTCATTACATCATTGACCTGAAATCTTTGAGATCAATGCCATTCTCCAAATCTCTTAAGTAGGATTTGGATCTTTGATTACATTTCATAAGGATTGCTTATATCCAAACTTAAGACAGCTTTAAAATAAATAAATAAATAAAGCCCTTAGCCGGTCTATGTTATTGCATTTGGCTAAAAATTTAAATTTTCTTGGGCACAAGAAAAGACATAGTTTATATGATTTCCAAAGGGAATCAAAGAACATCTTTTATTGGTTGGAGATAATACAAGGCGATCTGAGTACTGACCATTGTAACCAATATCTTCACCCAGAAAGCAGTGATCTATAGAATCTCCATGCAACACTGCAGTACATGCTGAGGCATTGACATCACTAGATTTGTTCTTTCTTTTATACGAGACATCAGCATAATTTTATCATCCTGATTTGCTGAAGTATTGAAGTAGATACCGAAGGATATGAAATGTTCTGACAGCCATACAAACTTACAGTAATATCTGCAATGATCTGAGATGACAAAAGATATCATGCAATCCGTGATTCATTCAGTTCAAATTCTCTGAAACTAAAAGATAAAATGGTGGCTTTTGTGCTGATAGTATAAAGATTCACTTAGCTTTTCAAACAATTGAGAGTTGAATCCAGTGTAGGTAGCACAGATAGCAAGGAAAATTGAATCATGTAAACAGTAAGCCTCTTCTTTGAATTATTGACATCAATAAAACTTTGAAGTGCTCTTGAGGAAGTATGCAAAAATTATGATTATAATAAATGTCAGTGATAGAAACCGTCAACTTATCCACTGATGATAGTTCACATGGAAAGGGTCCTGCTATGGTGATAAAGAGTCGACTTTGTAGCATTACTTGGAAATTAAGATACAACGTCCCACCACTGGTACTGGATTGGGAGAAGAAGTTGAGGCAAGAACAACTTGTATGAAGGTCAGCTAGTCAAAGGATCTATTCTGGGTGCTATGGGTTGGACTGCAACCAAGAAGCAATGAGGATGAAGATGCAATAATAGCTATAAAAAGAGGTCAGACCAGAATGATGTATAGTTATTAGTTCTTTATTATTTTTCTGGAGCAGTCAGTATACCAGAAATAGCTAAATGGAGACAACTAGCTAATAATTTAACTTTTCTGAAGATCTCGTTTTAGAGTTTTAAAGAACCAGTCGTATGACACCGCTTAGGATTTATTCCCAATGTTGTGATGGGGCTCAAAAATGTGAGTCGAACCCTTGGTTAGTATCACTACTAGCATAGTAATCAAATCTACTAAGAGAATAAGGATATCATCTTGAGATAGGAGGGAATTTACATCTATGGTGGTGAAAAAGTTTACTCACAATTCTTTAATTGAATGATCATTACCGTTTACATTGATCTCTATGCCCTAAAACTTATATATATGCCAAAACCATGTGATTCTCATATTCTTTGCCCATGTAACTAGGGTGAAATTTCCAAACACCTGATGCAAGAGAAAATAGAATGAAACCATAAGATCGTTGGTGTATTTAGTTTTAGACCATGAACGATGTTGATCATCCAATCAAGGTTTTAGAACATAAAAATAAATGTGAACAATGCCATATGAGAAATTTGATATCCATTAAGATAAAAGTACAAAGGTCATTCTGAAGATGCTCACTCATGGCAAAGAAAAAAAGTCAACTAGATGAAATCTTTGTGCAAGTACAAGTCATTGGGTATTCAAATAAATAGGAGCCCCAGAACAAATTGCTCTCTCGGAAGATGCTTTGGCCATAAATAGATTTCTAATTGGATAGTCAAAGAACTTGTGTGTTTTGAATAAAAACACATGCAAAATTCTTATATTTTAAGCAACCTTACAAAAAGACCAAATATTATATAAGATACGTAGATGTGCACTACACGAAGGGAAAATAAGTAACAGGAAATGGCTCCAGCCCCCTCAAATTTAAATGAACCCCTACCAACCGCAAAACACCCACCCACACACAAAATCGCAACTTTAAAACTTACTTTAAAATCCTTGCCTTTTTCTATGAATTTCTTTTAGCTTGCTTTAAGCAACGTTCAAAAGAAATTTAAATGGCCTTCTGCCTTAAAACTAGAAAGCTATTAGATAAAAGTAGAAATATAGGAGTTCAAAAGAAGTTCTGGAAAAAAAGGCCAAAAGAAATTCTGAAAGAAAAGCAAGGGTTAAAAAAAAGAACATTTTAAAAGGTAGGGGGGTTAAATGAAATTCATTTAAATTTGAGGGGCTGGAAACATTTTGCCTAATAAATAAACTCTATCATCACAGCAATCAGATGACACATGCATGATAGCCTAATAGGATTGTAGGATTGCCAAATCATTAAGGCCCTTTGTTAAGAATAATATACAAATTTGTGGCTGCTTCATTTTGTTTGTCTTACCTTGATTGGCTGGAAAAGGACATGAGGTTGTCTGACATGCAATTGCCTTGAGAAGCACTAAATAAAGAAAAGCAAGGGTTAAAAAAAGAACATTTTAAAAGGTAAGGGGGTTAAATGAAATTCATTTAAATTTGAGGGGCTGGCAACATTTTGCCTAATAAATAAACTCTATCATCACAGCGATCAGATGACACATGCATGATAGCTTAATAGGATTGTAGGATTGCCAAATCATTAAGGCCCTTTGTTAAGAATAATATACAAATTTGTGGCTGCTTCATTTTGTTTGTCTTACCTTCATTGGCTGGAAAAGGTGAGGTTGTCTAACATGCAATTGCCTTGAGAAGCACTAAATCTCAACAGTAACAGACTTTAAAAGAGTTAATTCTTGCGTATTTGTAAGTTTAATGCCTTATTTCCTTTCTGTACTCGAAGTACCGGCTACCTTTTGGCAGGTAAGAAATCTAGAGTTTGGCATGTAGTTATGCAGATGCCTGATTGCTTATAAGCTAATAGCACTAAATTGAATAATTTTGTATAAAAAAACAATGATTGCATAATTGTAACTCGAAAGTGCTTTGGTTAGACTGATCACTGAATATCTAATCAAACAGCACTTTCCTTGGGCATGAAATTAGGTTTTTGGTGCTTGGAAAGCAATACCTCTGGTCAAATATGAGCAACAAAGAAATAAAAGTTACAAGAGGGGAAAGTAAGGAAAAGAATCAAGGAAAAGGGGTTGGGACTTAAATAGGAGTTATGAGATCATAGTTAATGTAGGAACAAGAACAAGAACCAGAGAAAGGCCGAACAAATATGAGCTTAAGCAACTGAAACAAATATAATATTTAACAAGTTGAAGGAAGAAAAGGAGTTATGTACTCAATCAAAATCTAGATAAAGGCTCTGTTATAATTATTTTGTTGTTTAAGTAGAATTAAACCAAATAAATCTTGATCAATCATTTAGAAGGGCTCAGACTTTGATTACCAGGTTAAGTTTCTCGCTTGCTTTGTAATTGACAAGTCCTTGCTTGGTTTGCGATGAGAGCCCTTCAGTGATTTGTGATTGTGAACCACAATGAATATCTAATAAGAAAATATTGAAAAAAGTCGTTATGGTTAATATATTGAAAGAGAAAGATGCAACAGAAAGAGCCTAGCTAATCATTGGAGGTGCAGCAGGACGAAACAAGTATGGTTTGTAACCTGAAAATCTAGTCTGTGACGTGTGCTAGTGCTAGATTATGGAGTAAACATGATGCGGAAAAATGAGACATAAGATCATAACCTGTGTTAAAAGGCTGTTATATAAGGATCTTAAAACCTGAAATAAACAAAATGGTTGCAAGTTAATCACCCAATTCATTACATGTGGTAAGATCTTAGAGACCTCAATTAGATCCTGATCCAAATTCCAAACCCACTTGTTCCTGTTATCATTTATTGCACCCCCCAATCATGTAGTTAAATTACTAATCCAATAGGAAACAAGAAGCCAACTTTCAGGACCAACATGGCAACATCCAACACTCATCTCTCTCAAACTCTGCCACAAAATAGTCCACCAAAGTACAAAAAACAAACCTCTATAGCCTCCATAAAACCTCCGAACAACACCTTAATGTAGTATTAATCCAACCTCCCTTCTCTCGTAATTATTCTAAACATCCAATCCCAATACCTCATCCTGAAGATATTCAATGAAGGTGCAGGCATCATAGCATTCATCTCCTCCTCCATTCCCTCTCAACTCAAAATCCAGAACCCCCACAAAATCTCTCCCTCCTCTCTCTCAGAGTAGAGATATGTAGCTAGATCAGTCCATTCACTTAGTTTTCATATCTAACCTCTTTCCTGAACTCAATTCTCATCCTCTGGTCTTTCTGAACTAAAATCTCTCTACATATTCTCAAATATTTCCAATCATACAATTGGAAGGAGCAGTGACTCCCACCCACCGGCACAACCTCTCAGACTGGATCGAGGACTCCCTTCCCTTCCCTTCCGTCCTTCCTTGACTTGCCTTACTACCCATGACATCGCTAACTACGACTCCTGGTCCCAACAATAGTTGGACCCAAACCCAACAACCACCTACTTCCTGCCCACCGCCTCCACCGCCACATTGCCTATGGGCCCCGCAAACACGCCCACAGAGCCATCTCAACTGTAATTGTAACTCAATCAGAACTGTCAATTACGCACATGCAAAGACCAACAACAGTAGAAATTTTTGTTCATCTTGAAAATTGCTCATTTCTTATTTTTTTATATTGTTTGTCTATTTTTCCTTTAAACATAACTTTTCACAGAATTTTTAAATTATTTTACCCCAAAAGGTCTTTAGGATAGTGTAATTTGAGTTTTAAGATTACCTGTTAGGGTAAGGATAAGGTACATAGGGTAAGGGTAGGGACAAAACCCTTACCAACCCTTTTCCTACCAGTTGTCACCCCTCTCAAGGCATGCACCCTACCAACTTACCTCAGATCTCTCTAAGGCTGCTCATAATCTACCATAATAAGTTAGTGCTAGTTGTTCATAATCATCACAAGATTGTCAATTAAAAATTGAGTAATCGCCAACAGCTTAGAACAAAGCAATTAATTAGTTAACCTTTCCTTATCAAAACCGCCAAGCTGGATGTTGACAATTAAGATTTTTTTTTTTTTAAAATCTAGAAAGTCCCTCTTGCATGACAGAGATGCTTAGCTCATCACCCTTGGACAAGTGATACCAAATATTAGCAATAATTATTCAATAAGAGAATTTACATGTACTCATATAATGAATTATGCGTGTAAAGAGTACATGTCAGATTCTAACCGTTAGGATGACATCTGTTTTCTTCTCTGATAAATCAATTAAGAGATTCTTCCGTCCATGGGTGAGTACAAAAACATGAAAGAATGAATTCAGAATGAATGTCATTCATGGACTGATTACTGATTTTGTATAAAAAGGATTTAGTATGCCGAGGACTCAAATCAGTGCCATGCCGTAAATGCTTCCTTTTTCTAGGTGCAGTTTATCTGCATTGCCCCAGCTTGGTTCTGCAACTAGAATGAGAGAGGTCATTCCTTTTCACAAAAAATATTTACAAAAATAATTCGACAGAGAAAGAAAGAAGAAGAGAAGACTTGGAGTACAGGATTATTATTCTCACTATCTATCATAAAACCATTGACCTTCCTAAAGGATGAAAAAAAGATGTTAGGAGGAACCTAAATAGTACAGGTAGCATATTCCAGGAGATTAAATAATATGATAACTTGCTTCAATTTTTTTTTTTTTTTTATATGAACAAGTGTACATCAGTTAGTACAAAGCTTATTATAAGAGTTCATAATCATGACACTTCTACATAATTTCGACGCTAAGCAATTGAAAGTGAAAGATGATGAGAGTGTCAAATATAAAGAAATTAACAAGTCTCATAAGTTTATTTTTATTATTTTAATTAGATATCAATTGTTGTACATTTCATCCACAATAGATAAATGGATTTTTCAATATCATTGTACAAGGCACTCAAACAATATGGCAGGTATAAAGAGAAATGGTCTCAAAAAAAAGAAAAAAAGAAAAGTAAATGAAAAAGTACGTCAAACCTTTCAGAAAGAAATGGTGTAGCAAAATGCATTCATACGGTACTTGAGCAAACCTTTTTTTTTTTTTTTTCCTCGGGGGTTGTGGGGAGTTATACCGAATGTTTTTAAACCTTTCTTTTCTTTGTACCCTTGATGTTTAAAAAATGCATCTATACCAAAATTAAAAACGAATTTTATGCCAAATACTTGATTCAATCATTTCTTTTGTTTAAACCTTTCTTTCTTTGTACCCTTGATGTTTCAAAAATGAATCTAGACCAAAATTTTGAATTGGATTTCATACTTGATTCAATCATTTCCTTTTTAAATGCATGACATCCCCACATTTTAAAATAAGTGATACTTTGTATCACTTCTCTATTTTCTTGAAATTCTATAAGTATATGATTTTATATTAAAAAGAGATTCCCCTAAAGCCATATTTAGCGGTCGTAGCATTTACATTTCAATCAAAATTCTAATCTTTTCTCAGTAGTCTTATTTTGCTTGGTAGATATGCATAATGTAAGAAACGATACAAACAAATTCAAAAAAGTTATTGATATCAACATATTCACAACCATATCAGATTTAAGACTTGATTTTTAGTGTTCAATCGTTTTCAACTTATTTTTATATATTTCCATTTATCTAAAGATTCATCTTGCTATTTTTAGCAAATAAACATACGTAACTTTTTCAATCATTGATGGAAGTTATGAAGTATCTTTTCCCACCTCTATCAGAATTTAATTTAAATTACACAAAAAACTACAATTGCATTCAAGAATCACCTTAAAAAATGATATTCTAGTAATTTACATTACCAATACTTTTTCATTTATCAACATTATAAATAGAACATTAAAAAAAGTCCTAAAAGTAATTATACATCTCATAGGATGATAAAAGAATATGACCAAATCTGTCATACCATAAAAAAACAATATCAAAAAATTTTGATTTCTAATTAATAAGGTTCAACCTAAACATTCTATTACAGACATATCCCTTCCCAGTTCCCACAGTACCGAGTAAACTTTTGCATGTTTGGCAGGTAACAAGGAATAAAGGTCCATATAGGCACCTTAATCCACCCTTTGAAGGGGGCTAATGAGCTCTTGCAATACAAATTACTGATTTCATCACTTACTGGTTATACCCACGACTCGCAGATCTCTTATTCCAGTAGGCACTAAATATCTAAGGTATATATTTTGTTTATGCCAATATTAAAACATTTCTTTAGATCACTTCCAAATGGTACTAAAGAATATACTTTATAGGTTAACGTTATGTAATATGATTTCAGAAAATTACCTATTGCATAGGAGATTAAAGCACGAGACAGGTACTTCCTACTTCAAACCAACCAAAAACAAATAAAATGGTTTGATTGAGCAATAAAAATTATAAGGTCATGTTCGGAAGATGTTGGCTCATGTCGAGCAAGTGAGAGTCGTGTAGATGAAATCTTTCTTGTGAGCATAGGTCATTGGAGGAACAAATGTATGGGAGACTTTAAATAAATTGTTCTTTAAAAGGATGCTTTATTATAAGGATTTTCCTACTTGAAAGAGTCAAAGAACTTGTGTTTTTGAAAACGACATTTACGACTCCTAATAGTTTAGGTAACCATGCAATACTGATCTGATGAACACATACATATTATGTCATAGGATTGTTATGGCTATTTCTTAAGAATAAACAATTTATGGATGCTTCGTTTTGTTTGTCTTAACTTGATTGGTTGGAAAAGGAATATAATAAGATAGAACAATAAGACAACAGAATAGTTAATTCTTGTGTGTTTCTGAATTAGACTGTCTTATTTGCTTTCAGTACTCAAATTACAGTTTACCTTTTGACACATACGAAATCTAAGGTTAGCATATGGAGATACCTGATTGCTGATAATTAAACACTAATTGAACAACTGGTGGTCAATAATCTACTGGATGATCAAGCTTTGGTTAGATTGATCACTAAATATCTTATCCACTAGAAATTTTTTTATAAGCAACAAAATTTAAGCTTTTGATGCTCTTGAATCAATATCTCAAGGCAGAATATAATATAAAAAGTTATGTCGGGGAGAAGGAAAGTGGAATCCATTTATGCATAATCTAGAAATCACAAGTAGACCACGGGAAAAACAGATTGACATAATATATGGCATTTGCAACAAAATCTACCTCTACTCAAATGTACTCTGTTAGGAAGAATTATAAAACATAGTCAATAAAGCCACATGGAATAGTATGCTGTAGGTGAAAATGATATGGGTAACCAGGTCAACAAATATAATAGTCGTTAACCGAGGTGAATGGAAGAAAAAAGATCAATGTAGCAGACAACAAAAGTTCGAGATAAAAGATATATCTGTTGTTGTTTTTGGGAGCAGGTAGAATGAAACCAGTAACAATTAACCATTTAGTTAGTAAGGATCAGAGTTTGATTACCATGTTAGATCTTGTTTGCTATCTGATAACTCCTGTTTAGTCTGCACTGAGAGCTTATGGTGACCTGTGAACCAAAATGAACATCTAACAAGAAATTAGTGAATCAAATATCTATGGTTAAAATACTGGGGGAAGAGAAAGATAACAGAAGAGAAACAGAAAAGCCCAAGCTAATGGGAGGTTCAGCAGAAAGATACAAAAAGAGCAAGCACGGGACTTTGTATGCTATGCTCTCCTGTTGCTTAATTTTATTACCCTATTTTTCAGTTGCTCAATTGTTTTAAACCTCATAATGATACTCTAACTTGTGTTAGGTGTACCAGGAGATTTTGACTAACAAACAAAATGGTCAAAGTTAAACACTAAATTCATGTACATGTGGCAAGATCTCAACACCCCCATTAGAACATGATCCCAAACTTCCAAAACCACTGTTTCCCATTATCACTACTTGTATCCTCCAATCATGTACTTGAATTGATAATGACCCAATGGGACACAAGAAGCCAGTTCTCAGGACCAAACATGCCGACACCCATCTCTCTCAAACTCTTCCATAAAAAAACCCACCATGGTACAAAACCAACCTTATAGCTTCCAATCAAACCTCCAACAGCAACCTTAATTTATTCTTAAACCCACCTCCTTTCTGTTAATTAATTATCTAAAACATCCAATCCCAATGCCTCAACCAAGATAACCAACAAGGCTGCAAGCATCATAGCATTCATCTCCTCCTTCATTCCCTCTCAAGTCAAAGCCCAGAACCTCTCAAACTCTCTTCCTCCCTCTCTGAACTAGATGTTGCTAGATCATTCCAATCTCTTAACTTAGTTTTCGTCTCTAACCTCTTTTCCCTGAACTCAACTCTCATTCTTCTGTATGCCATCTCTCTTCCTGAACTAAATTCTTACCATATTCTCGAGATTTCAGTCATGACTACTGAAGAAGAATCAGAGATCCCCACCCACCAGCACACACATCTTAGACTGGCTTGAAGACTCCATTCCATTCCTCCCCTCCTTTCTCGATGAACCTTACTCACTCCCCAAACCACATCGCCAACTACGACTGGTGGGCCCAGTCCTCGGACCCGAACACCGACCACCTCTTCCACCTTCCGCCAGCTGCCTCTGCTGCCGCATCGCCCGTGGCCCCGGAAACACACTCACTGAGCCATCCTCTCCGTGACTACACCTCAACCCGAACCGTCCAAAAGCGTGGGCGGAGGCCACTTGCTGCTACTGAGGAGACCGAAGCCAATAACTCGTCGGATAGTAAGGTCCACCGGAAACCACTGGTTCACACAACTGGTCGGAGAACCTCTGGTAAGCTTACCGGTACTAATTCCAATAGCAGCAGCAGCAAGAGATTCGATGGGCGGAGCAGTTATTGAACCCATTAGCTGCCGCTATCGATGCCTCCAACTTGTCACGTGTTCAGCACCTGCTGTATGTGCTCCAAGAGTTGGCGTCACTCACCGGTGATGCTAACCACCGTCTCGCCTCCCACGGCCTTCATGCCTTAACCCGCCATCTCTCCCCTTCCTTCACTGGCGGTGACCAGAACCCCACTCCGCCGACCTTCGCTACAACAGAGCCCAAACTGTTCCGATCAGCTCTGATCAAATTTCACGAAGTCAGCCCGTGGTTCACGTTCCCCAACTCCCTCGCCAACGCCTCGGTTCTCCAGGCCCTAACCCTGGATTCATCAACCACCAACGCCGAGAAACCTCCACGTCGTCGACATCGGTGTCTCACACGGGATCCAGTGGCCGACGCTCCTCGAAGCCCTAACCCGTCGATCCAACGGCGTTCCCTCACTGGTTCGTCTAACCGTAGCCGGTGACGCGATACCGCCGGGGCCGTTCTCGTCACCGCCGCTGGGGTACGATTTCCCCTCCCACCTACTCCGGTACGCCAAATCCATCGATCTCAACTCAAGATCGACCGCGTATCAGATCTCACGCCCCGATCTCTCTCCATCGATCGCAACGAAGTCCTGGTGATCTGCGCTCAGTTCCGAGTGCATCACTGCGACTCCGAGCAGAGAACATCGTTTCTGAGGTCCGTGAGGGGGTTGGATCCAGATCTGGTGATTCTGACAGAGATCGATGGCGTGAGGGGTCCACGGCGGCGGTGGGGTTCGCGAAGAGGGCGGAGATCCTGTGGAGGTTTCTGGACTCAACGAGCGCGGCGTTCAAGGGAGGGACTGCGCAGAAAGGAGAGTGTTGGAGGGGGAGATGGCTAGGGTTTTGGAACAGCAAGGGAAGGGATGGGGAAGGGGGAGAGAGGTGGAGGGAGAGGATGCTAGGGTTAGGGTTCAGGGAAGAGGGGTTTTGGGAGGAGGCGGTCGACGGTGGGAGAGCCCTGCTGAGGAAGTACGACGGGAACTGGGAGATGAAGGCGGCGGCGGAGACGGCCGTCGGGATCGGGCTCTGGTGGAAAG